>BPLR01014848.1:0-203512 GCA_021605095.1 Caerostris extrusa | reverse complement strand
CTACGTATTGCTCCCCTTCAGTGAAACGCCTCATAAAAGCAGTGGTAGAGGGCGCATGAATGTTGATACCTCCCTCGTTGCCAGATCCCGAACATTCATCGCGAATATGATGGATTACAAAACTTATTAAGATGCACGCTGGGTGTTTTTCACGAAGTGAGGGAAGGCTTTACCGTTATGTTCTTCTTTTTTCTTTCATGGAAAACGAAGTATATAGTTCATACACGTACTTGAAAAATCTTTAGAAAATGGAGAGAATTTCTAAAGATGGTGGTTTTCTCAATTTTCTCGTAGTAGCCCATGAAAAAATTGACAGTTAGCCTTAGTTTTGAAGACTGAAGAGAAAATATGTAGTGAGTTAAAGCTTGCAAAAGAGTAGCCATAAATCATAGCGCTAAAGATATGTTTTTTTTTTATGTTATCAAATGAAGATATTTTTGAAGAACCATTTTTAACACTTCTAATAGCTATATGAAATATATGTTAGTTTATTTGTGAACAATTGTTTATATACAGTGCCAACAACTGAATTAGCATTAATCTGACATAATGTTTAATTATTTGGATCGAGTAAAATTTATATAATATTAGAAATGATCTTTAGAGTATTCTATATTTTACTCATTTGAAATGAAGTTTTTAGTGTTTATTCAACAATAGAGGCATTTTAACTGCTTCAAAAAATAACTTTAACTTTTTAACAATGTATACAAATTTTGTAAACAATGTAAGGACATTATTTTGCTTTAATAATATTTAATTAGCTTGAGTATATTTACTATCCTTTTCTTTTTCTTAAACTTTTAATTTGTTAAAATTAAGAGCATTGAATATATAAAATGTGAGCATAATTGTTTTTGAAAATTGAGTTGACAACGAATATAAGTAAGAATTTTCTGAAAGGATTAAGTCTGAATTTCTTAATTTTTTTTTTTTTGAAAATCAGTCTTCCTCATCAAGGATAAAAAAAAAAAACTTGTAATATTCAAATAAATATTTCAATGTTTTTCCCGTTTGCCATATTATTAATAGCCTTATGTAGTTGGATATTAAACACATATATTTAAC
Organism: Caerostris extrusa; assembly: GCA_021605095.1. Taxonomy (NCBI): domain Eukaryota; kingdom Metazoa; phylum Arthropoda; class Arachnida; order Araneae; family Araneidae; genus Caerostris; species Caerostris extrusa. Next base: position 202,444 of record BPLR01014848.1, on the reverse strand, counting down.
TCATAAAAATTCCTATTATTTGTGCACAAAGATCCCTTAAAGAACAAGAACTTTTGGACAAAAATAATTTAAATGAAGTTATAAGTAAATATGTCGTTTCGAAAATGTATTTAAATGTGAAAATGTTTATTCAAGATAAAACAAATTATTATTCTATCATATATAGGTGTTCCAAAATTCCAGCAAGATTGTTTACGTAGATTTTGGGACACCCTTTTATAATTCGATTTATCGAATGATGATAAAATAAAAATTTATATCATTCATTCTGAATGCCCAAATATTAAAAATAAATGACTCTTATATGACTATCTCTCTTTTAATAAATCTATATTTATTAACATCTATCTATATAACAGTAGAAATAAAAGTTAATGATTTTATGACTTTTTGGCCATTCACCCATGATATGATAATTTGTAGTAGAGTCGGCTTTAACAAGGAAGCAATAAAAGTAAACTCTTTCCACCAAGGCAACCATCACCCAACTCTTGGTGACACTAGCTGACGAAAAAGGGTGTAGTCAGAATTAAAAATATCAAATGAAATTTTTCCAATGTAGACGCCTTTTAACATCTATGATATGTTGTCAATTTTAAGAAGAAGGAAATACCACTGAAATATATCAACATTTTCTCTCTAAGAAAGAGTTTTATGCACTTTGATGGATATTGTACTATACACGCGTAGCGTATAAAAAAGAAACAAAGAAGACAAGTTGAGTCTTACAAGACGAAAGTAATAGACAAGACGAAATTATGTCTAAAATAGCCACTGACTCCTTTTTTCAAAGCAATGACGCGACTCACACTATTAAAAGTAATCAAACTTGGGTTGAATCGGTTGCTAACTGAGCAATCTACCACATAGACATGAGTTGGGCACTAACTTAACTCTAATTAAACTATGATTATTATTATATTCTGAAATGTTTTTAATTGATTTATTGAAGGTAATAAACAGATGCTGAAGGTAAAATTTGGCAATTACTTTCTGGGAAGCTTTCAGGGCCAATATTTCTTATTTGTTTATTGTAGGGGAGAAAATCCAGAATATTGTCGCTTGGTAACCTGATTGTCATGCTAGACTTCACAGGTGCTGCCCCAATCACCATCGATTATCTGCGTTTCTGAAAACAATGAATGCAATGTATGCAGCCAATAAGAAGTGAATTCTCTTCCATTTGCAAGTTAGTTTGTGTGCATTATCACTAGGCTACGAGTGGGGTACATATGGTAAATTAGAATTACTAAAATGTTGTTTATAATAATAATAAAAATTAAAGAAAATTATGAATTTCGAAGCTTATATTAAAATTATCAAATACTATATTTCAGTTTTCAAAATACATTAATTAAAACTCATATTTATAGATAATTTTTAAGTGAGTTAGAATAATAATTTCCTTTCTAACCGTCTATTTCTCTTGAAGAAACCCCCACTCTTTTATTACGGCATCGAATAAAATTTCGATCTACTTGCGGTAAAAAGAAAAATACGAGTGTTGCTTTATTTTTATATTTTCAATCAAGGTTTTTTTTCCAAGTCAATGATTAATACCGTCCGATAACATACTATACTGAAAACATCGTTTAGGCAGGGCTACTGGCAGTAAAAAGACTTGTGAAAAAGCCGATGATTTCTTCACTTAAAGTGATAAGAATGACATTAAAGGATTTTATAGGCTATCTCTGCTTTACACGCTATTTTACGTTGTGAAAAATACCGATGCATTATCATTATTTATAACTCAGAACAATTGGGAAGGGGTAATATGCTTACGTGAGAGTGTGAATCGTGAAACAATGGTTAGGTATCGAAGAATGCTTTAAATTTTTTATTTTCCGATATTACTTGAAAGAAACCGCATTGATCGGAATTAAAATTTAAATACGAAGTGACATGATTAAATTCGGGAATATTGCTTTTTTCTTCACTTACTACAAGAGTATCGGATATTTCGTTGTAAGGAAAGAAGGCCGTACTTAAATTACAACGGCTAAGAGAGCATTAATATTTAGTCGGTTATTTAGTTGGCTGAAGTTTTAGGATCATTTATAACAATGAAAACGTTGAAATTTTGAAAGAAAAGCATTGCTTGATTAAGTTATCGAATTTTAAGCTTTTTCATAATAAGGAAAAAATAATATAAAATGTGTTAAAGTATTTATTTATAAGAAAAATTCATTCGCAGTAATATTGTTCGCAAATTTTGTACGAGATGAAATTAATTTATGTATATGAATAAAAACATGCCAGTATAAAATAGAAGGTTCTTTTTATTTACCCATAATAAATATTTTGTATCAAGCAAAAGAATGTATTACATTACAAGATTTTTTTCATTATAGATTTTTAAGAGATTTTTTTATAGATTCTAGATTTTTTTCAAGAGATTTTTTTTCATTATAGTTTTTTAAGAGTTTTTTTTCTCATTATAAATTTTTTTATAAGAAAATTTTTTCATTATAGTTTTTTAAGAGTTTTCTTTTCATTATAGTTTTTAAAAAGTTTTTTTTTTTTTTATAAGTTTTTAAGATTTTTTTTTATTTTTATAGTTTTTTTAGAACTTTTTCTTCAAATACCCATACAATATTTCAAAAATACATAATTGTATTATTTTCAGCCGCTTTTAAATGTTTCAAAAATTGTAATTGATTTACATGTATTAAAAGGGTTTCAATTAGTGCTTTGGGATAGCTGCTTAATATTGTAATATAAATTATCAAGTTACTTTTAATGCTCTCATGCTGCGTAATATACATTAGTAGATATTCTTTTAATGGTCTTAGAGGAATGCAATTTATTTAGTAAAATTAAATATTATTTAGTAAATTTAAATTGGAAGAGTCATAAAATTTTCAAGACTCAGTAAAATTAATATAAAATGTATTAAAGGATTTATAAGAAAATTTATTCGCTGCAATATTGCCCGTAAATTTTGAACGAGATGAAATTCATTTCTTCAAGGAGTTCACATGAATAAAAACCATGTCATGTATAAAATAGAAGATTTATTATTTATTTTTTGTTATATTTATTTTTTACTTATTATTTATCTTTAATAAATATTTTGTATCAAGCAAAAAAAAAAAAAAAAAAAATGCATTACACTACAAGAGTTTTTTCATTATAGTTTTTATAAAATTTTTTTCTTCAAATATCCATAAAATATTTGAAAATGCATTATTATATTATTTCCTTCCACTTTTTAAATATTTCCAAAATTTTAATTGAGTTATATATACTCATATCCATAAATTAAGGATAATTCAGAATCACACAGAAATTGAACTCTAAAATAAAAATTTCACCTGTAGAATTATCACACACATCTTGAAGAAGAATATGCAAATTACAGGAAACCACCAGATGGCGCGGATAGTACGTCACAATGACGAGTGTAAGAGAGGGGTATATAAGGAATGGTGGCAAAGAAGTAAAATTGTTCACAAGCGCTTTAAAAGCCTTTCAGTGCAATAACCGCATAGTTATGGCACAAAGGAAGCATTTCGATGATTTTTTACGTGGTAGAATTATCGGAGACGACTGGAATGTGGACGTACCCAGCTGGAAGTATCCGAGGAACTTGGAATCGCCCAGAGTGTCATCTCCAGGCTTTGGCAATGATTCCAAGATGATGGTAATGTGAGTAGATGTTACAGCACAGGTCGCCCCCGAGTTACAACGCCGAATGAGGACCGGTATTTAGCAGTTACTGCCAAAAGAAACAGACGGAGCACAGCATCAGACCTGTCTCGTCAGCTCTCTTCAGCTACCGGTACGACAGTTTCAAGGCAGACCGTGTACAGACGCTTAGGGCACATTGGTCTATATGCTCGTAGGCCTGTCAGATGTGTTCCACTTTACCGCAACTCACTGTCGCCTGGAGTAGAGCATGCATTGTGGACACCGCAACAGTGGTCTTGTGTGATGTTTTCCGATGAGTCCAGGTTTAGTTTGCAGTCTGATTCTCGCCGGACTTTCATATGGAGAGCGCCAGGTACCCGTTACCACCAAGAGAACACCATTGAACGACACCGTTACGGTGGTGCAGGATGGCTCGTTTGGGGAGGAATTATTCCTGGTTCCAGAACTGACCTGCATGTTCAAAGTGTAACGATGACAGGCCACATCTATCGGGATGCCATTCTGGAACAACATGTACGTTTGTTTCGGGGCGCCATGGGTGCTGAAATTTCTGTTTATGGATGACAACGCCCGTCCTCACCGTGCAAACATTGTAGATGAATGCCTTCAATTGGAGGATATCACCCGTATGGATTGGCCACCATACTCACCGGACTTGAATCCAATAGAGCATGTGTGGGATATGCTTGGCCGACTAATTGCAGCCCGTCAACCCCTCCCACCTGTTAACCGGAACTTCGGAGGGCATTGCTTGATGAGTGGTGTAATATTCCCCAAGATCAGATTGATAATTTGATACTCAGCATGTCTAGGCATTGTAAGGCCTGTATTGCATCGTCCGGGAGACATACTCCATATTAACCATCATACTAACCATTTTATACTGTTTTTTGTAAATAGGTTCTTTTTTGAAATTTGCTCCAGGAGTAAAAATCGCAATTTTTATTAATTATGTCAAACATATTGCATCTTTTTTGCTCTTTACCTTTTGTTTAATAAATAGACTTTACAAATAAGTCACATTTGTTTTGCTTCTGTCTCTTTCTTTGCCTGAACTTCATTATTCTTAATTTATGAACATGAGTGTATATTAACAACGATTTCATTTAGTGCTTTGGTATAGCTGTTTAATATAGTAATATAAATTATCAGAAACACTTTTTAATGCTCTCGTATTGCGTAATATAAATTATTAGATAATCTTTTTCAATGCTGTCAGAGGAATGCAATTGATTTGGTAAAATTAAACAAGAAAATATTTTAAATTTGAAACTCCATAAAACTTTTCATAACTTAGAAAAATTAATATAAAATGTGTTAAATGATTTATAAGAAAAATTTATTCGCAGTAATATTGGTTCGTAAATTTTGAACAAGATTAAATTCGTTTCTTCAAGGAGTGTATATGAATAAAAACATACTATGTATAAAATGGAAGTTTCTATTTATCCATAATAAATGTTTTGTATCAAGCAAAAAAATTTATTACATTATAAGAATTTTTTTCTTTATAGTTTAAGAATTTTCCTTCAAATATCTATACACCATTTGAAAATACATTATTGTATTATTTTCTTCCACTTCTTAAATGCTTCAAAATTTTAATTGAGTTATATATATTAACAATAATTTCATTTAGGGCTTTTGGATGGCTGTTTAATATTGTAACATAAATTATAAGAGATACTTTTTAACACTCTCGTATTTCGTAATATAAATTGTTAGATATTCGTTTTAATGCTCTCAGAGGAATGAAATTGATTTGTAAAAATTAAGCAAGAAAATATTTTAAATTGAATACTCTCAGACAGGAAGTGCCATAAAACATTTTGAATCATATAAATAAAATAAATATACTGGCTTATATTAAGTGAATTGCAGTAATAATAATATTGTTATTAATATAAAAAGTATTAAGCACACATGTTTAATACTTTGTGAAATTTGTATTAAATGAATAGTATAAAAGTATTATTTGCTACTTAAAATATCATTATTATGTCCCTTATTCCCATTCTTTTAATTCTTTAAAAAAATAATTATATAAAATCATCTCGTAAGCATAATAGGAATAGTCATAGATATGTTAATAATAAAACAGTTTCATCTAATAACTCTTTCGAAATGTAATTTTACTTCTTGCTTCTTTCGAAAGATGGCTATATTCTGCAGTGAATTCGAATAAGCCCATAAGAAACTCTCTGAGGTAAGAGTAAACTTTTGGGAAAGTAATAAACCAGCGAATCAGAAAAACAAAACATAGGAATGAGTTTTGTTTAGACGGACATTCCATTATTTTTATTGTAATTTAATATATTAATTAAATATAATTTAGTTTGTGTGTAAGTTGTGTCGTGGAGTTCGTAATTAATTTAACTAATTAATTTAATAATATATAACTAAGTAACATAATAATTTTTTGCATTAACATATTAATAATTTGTTTACTAACCGATAATTTTTAGATATACACTGCCCGTTATAAAAAATTCAACACTATGAAGATACAGCCGTATAAATATGCAAATTTCAGGTAATCTGCAGCTAAACAAGCTATTCAAATATTCTGAAATGATTATTACAAATTAATCAACATTCTGTCACCTTATTACGATAAATATTCTGAAATGCAAATTAATCAAATGAGAAAAGAGCAGAAAAACGACGTATGGACTAACAGTCACTACATTCTGTCACCTAAGGAATCCAGAATTTCGACAAGTTCTACTACATTTCAGAAGACACATGTGGATTAAGAGATGCCTGGACGATGACACTTTAGGCATATCTAGTAATTGGACGATTTTACGAAGGGTCAAATTGTAGGTCTAAGGATAGCTGGTTGGTGTTACCATCACATTGCTGCTGAAACGCAAGTAAATGTGTCCACTGTGCATTTGGATCGATGAAAAAATGTGAATCGTCGTAAAATACCAGGTGCACCCAGATGTATAACAGAATGCACGGATCGACGTATCTTTAGTGAAGTGATGGTGGCCCAACCATCAATTATTCTCGACATTCTGAGAATGTGAAGGGAATTTTGGATGCTCCGATGACTGGGAGAACAATTCCACGTCGAATGGATGAAGTAGCTTGCACACAAGCCACCCTTTGCGAAGACTGCCATTGACGTGAAAGATGCGATGGTGAGGGAACGAGCCACTTGAACAACTAAATGGTACAATGTGGTGTTCAGCGGTTATTATGTGTGGTGATAGTAACCGGGTGAGAGTCTGGAGGTGTTGAGGGGATAGAGTCCATCCAATCACTATTTACAATTTCATACCGCCAGTCAATGCGTCATAATGGTTTGAGGTGCCATCAAACGCGATAGCAGATTATCCTTGATACACATCAGAGGCAATTAAAGGCACGCTGATATGTCGATGAGAGGCTGCAGTCTATTGCTCTAGCAATCCTGCAAAGGATATACTACATTCAGGGTATCAAAATGGTATTTTCCACAGACAACTCGAGACAACTTCATACCGATTCCCCGGGACACTATGCGTATGCTAATTGAATCTGAACCTCATAGGGTTGCTGCTTGCATCACCACGATAAAATGGTCCTACTACATACTGATTGTATATTTCATCGCTGTATAAAATTATCTTCTTGTATATAGCATTACTTATTTATAAATACATTCTCTTTCTGTGTATCAAATTTTATCATATTCAACTTAATCTTGCATGATGTTACACTTTTTATGTCGGGCAGTGCATAAACAGATATGTAAATATGTAAAAATAAATATTTATATATCTCAAAAATGTTTTTGTTAGAAAAGAAATAAAATAATTTCAACGCGTAAAATATTTTTTCTTTCATATCCTATATGAATAAAAAAAATAATAAACATTGTTTTTTAAAAATGGTAGGAATAAAAACTATTGTTTAATTGTTGGCAAAAAATATTTATTAAAAAGCTTTTTATATAGTCGTTTGACACGAAAGTGATTTTGAAAATGTTTATTATATACCCAGCAAATATATTTTTTGGTAAAATCAACAAGAATTAAAAATCAATATTTACTATTTTTAACCAAAATGTGTTAAATAAGTATTTGTTGACACATAATTTAAATATCGCCTTTAATCCATTAATTTTATTTAGTAATCGTAAAATTGACTAAATGACTCAGCGTTGAATAAATTTTTTAATAATTCAGGAGTTAAATATAAAATCGTAAAAATAAGTATTTTAACGAAATCCGTATTTTGGCACACAATTTTTAATTAATATTTTATTTATTCACCCATAAAGTAAATTTTTATCTAATGCTGTGAATTTAAATTTCATAATGTTCTAAGCATTTTTTAATAATTTTTTTATTTGGAGCTAAATATTAAAATGAAGCGTTCGTTTTGATATAATTTCTCTTTTGAACTAACCCAAGAAATATTTGTCAAATATTGCTTAGATTAAATATTATTAGAACATGAATTTTAGTGAGTTATCGTATTGCAATGGAGTTGTTTTTGGTAAATAACGAATGTCTATTGATGTCAGTTTTAAATTTTATAAAGGTTAGGTAGAAATACTAAAAATGAACGTGTATTTTTCATATACATTAGCAAATGATATATGCAAAGCGTATGAGCGATTTATTCTTGTCCTGGAGATATCCATTTTAATTTAGACATATATAAAGAAAATTTATATCATGAACGTGATATAATATTTTATCTAAAAAGCGTGTTATTATAATTTCCCGTATGAAACTCAGCATTTCATTTTTGGAAAAAAATAACGTTAAGTTGATATGCAAATAGTGATAAAGAATAAATAATTTAATCTCAAAGAATTAGATGTTGTATCTTTTCAAAATAAAGGCCTTTTGAATTTAAAAGTTTTATTCAAATATTGATTCTTTAATATTAAAAGTGCAAAAGTAGTTTTATGATACTATTGTAAAACCTAAATCTTTAGAAATATATAATAGATATGTTATTTTATATAAGTATATAATATATAATAGCTATAATATATTATATATTTATATTATTTTGTTAAAATTATTTAATGAAAAGTATTTTCATCACATCTTTTTTTTGTATTGTAATAATTTAATGGCTTAAAATATTCCTGATAAAAATTAATCAAATTATTTTATGCGTGTTTTATGTGTTTAATTATTTTAGAATAGCAGAAGGTAAACATTATAAAACATTTTCTGACATAGTTTGTCCTTTTAATTCAAAGATAATGAAATTTATTTCAATGTTTTACTGAGATTTAATTTCTAAGTTTTGAAATTCAAAAAATATTTCAGAACAAATATACCTTACGAACAATCACGATGCGAAAACACGTTATTTTTCTCAGAATTTATGTTTTTATTTACAATTACTTAAGGACCATACAGGATTAGAACTTAATTTATTCTTTTTTCAGATATGTAAATATTCCTAAGTTCTTAACAAAATAAATATGTTTACAAGAAAAATTAAAAATTATTTTTAGATACAATTCAATTTAAAGTTTTTACATAATTTATACAAAATAATATTTAATTTACTTCAAAAAAAATTCTTTTTAAATATTTTTCATCTGCGAAATAAATTAAATATAACTTATACATTTTATAACATGATTTAATTTGTAAATTATATAAAAATACATTCAACCATTCATTTGCCAGCTATTAAATTATTGTTATACGCCCCAAATAGCTTAAACTAACTAGATTTGTTAATTAATTGTTTTTAAACAATTTGTTATCGGGATTTTTCCATAAACGGAAACTTAAGGTTAACAGTGAGTAAGTTTTTAATAGGATTTATATTTACTTAAAACTTCAGTATGAGTGTCATTTCTTAGGTAAAATTATCCCATTTCAAACTACTATTTACATTTCTCTTCATGTTTTTTAATGAGCTAAATAAATTGAATATAACTTATGCATTTACAATACTATCAAATTTGTAAATATATAAAAATCCATTCAATCATTTACCTGCCAGCTATTAAATTATAATTATACACATCAAATAGCTTCAACTAACTAGATTTGATAATTAACTATGTTTAAACAATTTGTTATTGTTGATTTTTCCATAAACGGAAACTTAAGTTTAACAGTTAGTAAGTTTTTAATGGGATTTATATTTACTTAAGAAATGACACTCATACTGAAGTTTAAGTTAAATTATCTATTTCAAACTACTATTTACATTTCTCTTCATGAAGTAAAGCATTTGAACTTACTGTAGAATAGTTCTTGTGATTCATGTAACCACAAAACCAATTCATCATCTTAGCCATCCATTAATATCTGCAAGAGCGCGAAATTCTCATTCTCTAAGTAATGCAACTTCCAGTGAATGGTTCTCAGCAGTACTGATTTCTTTTGTAAGGCAACCGAATTCATTCCCAACTGACTTCCAGTTCATAACTGGTGTCTATACGGTCGATAGGAAAAAATGAATTGTTTAGGGTATAAAGCGAGTAATACAGACATCTATCAAGAATAGCTGTTGAGGGCACAACCTCCTGGCTTTTGATGTTTGATGGATATCTCTAATAACGTCTCCTTATGTGTTGCCGAGTATTAATGATACCATTTTGTCAAAGGGTGCTAGACAGAGTCCCAGGGAAGGCTTCTAACGTGTCTAACTGGCATTTCCTGACCTATTATTCTTTCGAGACCCATGATTTATTGTACTACTTTCTCCGATCATACATCTGCCATCTTGCCATGACGTCACAGCCACGTGGCTGGATTACAGTGGGCCCCAGTCATTTGTTGGCTGTGTTGTCTGACGTTAAGAATTATGGCGCTGGAAGGAATAAAGATATCGCGAAATCTAAAGGAAAAGGATTCTTGTAACTTTTTTTTTTTTTTTATTTGGGTGTGGGTTTCTTTAATCGAAGCTTGTTTATTGACGATGCTGTTAGATATAATCATTGGAAGGAAAGGGATATGAAATACTACATTGCTATAAATTAGAACTGTTTCGTATCTGTTTTATAAAAACAAACCATGGTAGATAACATTTTGAGCATGTCAGAAAAAAAAATGTAGTTAATATGAAACGTTGATTTAAACCTTTTGTGATATTGACGAATACTATAAAGTATATTACGAAATGATATACATATACATATTATTTAATTTGAAGTACAAAAGCATTTTTACAAAGACTTAGTACTTTTTTAAATTTGGTATTAAATAGCACTTTGTACAGAAAAAATTAAGTTTCAAATGATTGAACTGATTTTGTTTAGGAATATTTTTTTAATACATGAAAAGTTGTTTGACGAAAATGTTTTCATATTTCAAAAAAATTTGGAAATTAATTTTAATTTCTATTTAAAAATAATGTTTAAGTTACACAAAATTGAGCTACAACTAAATTAATTAAAACAATTAAACTAATTAAATTAATTTAACTTAAATGGTTTTAATAAAAATATAAATTAATTAAATTTTAATTAGTTTAACTAATTTAAATTCTACAACAATTAAATTAATTTAATAACGTTTTAAGATAATTTAAACTATAATCATGAAGATATAAATTAGAATTTTTTTTTTTGGGAGTGGTTACAAAAGACTTCCTTCCAAGTCAATTTTGATTTAAATAGTAAAAAATTGCAAAATTCAGATCGCCTACATTTTTATTAAAAAATAACAATGTCCAGAACTTTTGATTCTTTTTGTTAAAAATATTTTTCTAGATATTTTTAATTTTTTCTAAAATTAAAATATATACTTGTGTACCTTATATAATAAAAAATATATAAACTTGAATATATAAACTAAAATATATAAAAACTAAAATATATAAACTTAAAATATATACTTGTGTATACTGAAGAAATTTACTTAGTTATTTTTCTTTTAGTAATACAAATATGAATAAAGAAAAAATGCGTGGAGAACAAATAAAATAAGTCTAATTAGACGATGCTATTTGGAAATAATTTTGACAATTGATGCTTAGAAACCTATTAAATGAACTTTCTGTGAGTATTATTAATGATGATTTCAAAAGGATATGGCGTATTTAGAATAATCAAATGTGACAATTTAATGCGATTGTACAAGAATGAAAACATATAATAGAAGTGTTAATGTAATTTGATTGTATTTCCGCAATTAATATTTATCAAATTAGGAATTAATTAAAAAATCACTCAAAAAATATATTGAATTGCTTGCGACATGAAGGTAAATGAAACATATCATTAGTTAGTAACAATTTTATTAATTACATGATTTTCCAATGCTTTGGATAATCCAATCAATTTATATTATGTTTTTATACTTTAGCAACAATTTCAAGGAAAGGGATACCCTTTTGTCTAGCTATTCAATTAGTTCATAAAATTTGCATTTAACATTTATAACCCCTGTAGAATATTTCGGTAATATAATTTCATCCTTTTAAAGTATTGGAAAGAACATTTAATTTTTAAAAAGTAAGTTTATATGTCTAAAATATCAATTACTTCATTATTTCCTATCGTAACCATTTTGCTTTAAAAGGTTAAAAATTGACAATTTGTTTACGCTTAGAAGGAAGAATTATTAATATCTTTGTTTTATTGGCTTGCTTTAAAAACATTTGTTAAGTGAATTCGAAATTCCCACATGAAATGAGCATTTAATTTTAAGCCTGAAAACATGTAACCCGAAAACTTTCGATGCTATTACTAATTTGCATAGAAATTCCAAACATGCAGATTAGGCCTATTTTCTTGAAGACAATGGAGGAAAGAAACGATTTAAGCATTGTCAGGGAAGTAGCGAGAAAGGAAATTCGATTCTTATAAATCTTATGAAAGAGTAGTTTCACTTAACATAAATATTTATGAAATTATAGTGGCTTTATTTTAGACTTAATGATGTAACATTATTTTAAGAGAAATATTAAATTAAAGCCTATTTTAATTTGCAATAAAGAATATTGAATTAGATTTTAAAAGAATCACCAATCATTATACACGATAACAAAATGTTTCGTAATATTGACAACACATTAATGAAAATTCTGATTCTTAAAATTGAAGTAGTGCATGGATTTCGACGTCTATTAATAAAACTCGATAATAATTGACGATTTAACTAAGGAAACATCGCTACAATGTGTTTAATATTTCTCTTTACGGTAGAAGATGCCGCGCTGCAGGTCTTCTTTGGGAAGGTTAGTTTACAGGTTATCTTTTACATAATCATATGTAAGAAGCTAACTGAAGCTAACTTTCTGATAATATGTCTTCTTACATTACATTTATATTACAAACAAGGAAAGTATAAAAATACATATGCATCCAGCCTGATAACTACAAAATTGTTGCCAAAAACAAATTTTAAATATTATCATATTAAGATGCAAGTTTCTTTTAAAGCAAAAGACAGAGATCATGCATATAATTTGTTAGTATTAAGCCTTCTGGCCTATAATATGCTAGATTTATAACAACGAAACCCAAGTGGTGGCACCTACTTGATTTACTTCTCAGAACAAATGCGATGAGTTTATGGTAAATAGGAGAAAATGCAATTTCGTATTCACAAAAGAGCCCGAAAATAGAGATGACTGATATTTTAGTTGTTGATATCTTTATGGTATGGACAAAACTGCAGCATGCCAACGACGCATTCTAGAATGCTGTGGACTGGGCATAATGCATTCCAGGAGACCTTCAAGGGTAACTTTATCGCATTTGTATGTTACTATACATTAAAAAAACAAGAAAATTCCAACCACGCAGTTCAACTATCTCTTTCCCAATCGCACAATCAAATTCATTTAACAAATCATTAAATAATGCTCACTTTACCAACGAAATAGAACTTGTGTCCTTTTGCCTACTAGCTAGTGCAGGGTACTTCTGATTCCAAAGCAGCCATATGTGACTTTCCTCCGAGATTAGCCATCAAACTACTGTTGAGTCACAACGCACTATACATGGCATTCAACTCATTATTTTTAGAAAATAATTCTTCGTGGTTTCTCGTCTATTAAATTTCATTTATATATCATTTACATTCAAGCGCATTAAAAAATAATTAAAAATAATGCTTTTTATTGCTAAAACTGTTAATTAAAATTAATAATTTAAAGAGAAAAATTTATAGATTAAATTAAAAAAATATTAAAATGACATTTAATTAATTTTCTACCAAAATGAGGAGTTATCAGTGTCTTATATTTCAGTGAGAATATTAATATTAGAGAGTAAACTCTACATATCGTTAAATAGAAAATAACAAATAACAAGTAAATCAATATAATAAATCCAAAGTCAATTTTTTTACTTTGTAATATTCATTATTTAGAAAAGAACTGAGGAAAAGTTGTTTTTAATTTTTCTATCCTGATTTCAAGGGATCTCAATATTTGAGCAATCAGACCCCCAAATGAACTCAAGAACACTTACATGAAGTACATTTGCATGCGCTAGCAACTATACATTTATATTTTCTCCAGTATCATAAATTCAATCATAAAATTTTTGAAGATTATAAGTTACAACATTATTAATAATTCTATGGATACTGTCATTACTAAGAAATTACTGCACATTATCTCCCTCATTAAGCAATTAATGTTTGCTTCCGTAGGGATGCATTGTGGATGCACAGAAATAAAAAAAATGTACAGAAATTGGTATTATAAAAACCCTTGCTATATTTGCTTGAAATATACTGTAGAAAATAAAATCAAAATATGGATAGATAGAGACGGTTCAATTTTCAAAGACGGAGATCAATTTTCAAAGACGGACATCAATTTTCAAAGAGACAATTATTTGCTTTTCCAAATCGTGAAAATTGGAAAATTCTCTTTTGAGAGAAGTTGTGAACGATTTTCTAATGTTGTATTTGCTATTCAAATTTAAAGTAAACTTATTATAATAAAATGCGTTCAAAGAACATCAGATCGAAATTTATAAAATTTCATAAAGACATATTAAAGCGATATTACCCAATAGGCTAGAAAATTAGAATAATTAAAAAAAAAAAAGTTTTCTAAGCAAAAATATTTTAATTTAGTGAAAATAAACTCAAAAATTAAACTGACTTGATTTAAAGCGGAAAGGTTAATAAAATATAGTCAAAATATTTTTGTGCAGTCTTTTAAAGGGATTTACAGGAAGCTGTATTCATAGTTGGTAAATTAATTGCTTGAAAATGGTTTTCCTCAAGAAAAAATAATGCATTTTTTTAATAAAAAATGCTTCTCAACTATTACCAAGAATCTAATCTATTCAGTAAATGTAATTTAAAATGTTAGAAGTAAATAAATTTTAAATGTCCAAAGTGATTAAGCTCATAAAACCTAATTAAATAATTAAATAAACTTAAGATAATTTTAAAATAATGAATTGAAATATTTTCCATATAAAGGACCTATCTCACCTTTCATACATTTTTTGTAACTTGTAAAAAAAAAAAAAAAAAAAATAGTAAATTGGAAATTTTCAAGTTTGGCAAAAATAATAATTTGATAAACTTTTAGGAATTCATGTACATCGAGTTCATTAATAGGTTAACTAACTCACTTAAATATATCACTTCTAAGGTACCTGGAACATGTTTAGTTGTAGGAGCTACTTCTTTCCTACGACAAAATGTATGATCTACTAACACATAGAGGAAATACTTCACCAAAAGTTAGAAGTAGCTATTTTAATATTTAATTAAAAAAACCTGAAATTGAAATACAACATATCCTTACTTAAATATTTAAATACTTAAATATTACCGAAAATTGCATTCTTAGTTCATCCAATTCCCCTTCTATCATCTAATACATTGTCTGTTCTTAATCCATAGTAGAACCACATCTTGTTTTCTGCAAAAATTTGTGGGCTAGTTTCCTCACATCTCTATGCTCCATTTACAATTTACTTCCATTCAGTCATTCGTCGTTTCTTTAAATTTAGCTTCCATTCACTCTGAAATAAAACTTTCTTGCTCTTACGATCGGCGATGCTACAACTAGTCCCATCATCTTCATTAGCAGTGCTTTCATCTCTATCAATAAGGTCATAAAAATCAGGTGAACAGCAATTCAACCATCATTTCTTTCGAATCACTCATTATCAGTCTTTTAGAGGGATTGCCGAACAAAAACACCCTTGGAAAGTACTACACTGTGGGTAATCTCTTATATAACTTTCATATCAATAAAACATGTCAATCTTTTTTGAGGCAAAACGAAGGCAGTTCCAGGAGATACTTCTTTCATATCTTAAACCAACAATATATGCAACTCAATTTTATCAAAAAAAGTGTTTTTTCTGCACAAGATAACACATACAACCCTAAAATAGCCTAAAAGTGGAGCTACCTATTTTTTGCAGCAAACTCTTCATTTGTTAAATACATAAATGTTAGGATTTTTTAAATTGTTAGTAGTTACTATGAGTTGCGGTAGTTACTATGAGTATCTATCAGAAATAGTTTATTGGTAATGGCGTAAATATGTTAATTTCTTCATCTTATGAAATTTAAAAAATATTAAACGGTATATTTTCTACTAAATACAGATCTGTGAATACAACAATATATTCCAACACTTATTCTAGAATATAAAAAAAAACAAAACCCAAATTATGTTATTAAATTTCCTTTCAACTAGAACTATCATTCTGAAAAAGCCAATACCAGAAATCTTTTTATTATTTTTATTACATTTTATGAAATGTATAAATTTCTTATAAATTATTTTAAAAACTATGTTTAGTTTTTTATCTATAGTTAGAGTTTTTTTAGTTAGAATCTTAACTACTGATGGTCTCTTAAGAGATGCTATAAAAAGTATTATTTAACACAGTAATTATTACATACAAATTTATGATTTTTGTCTTTAAAATCTGATTTATTGTAATACATTTTATAAAAAAATAAAATTCATATCAAGAACACATTAATTAGCATATTAATTGATAGTTAGATATATCATTTAGCGCAATATAGCAAAGTAGTTAGTGACCCGAAAAGTAAATTATTCCAATTTCTTTTATAGCTATCATTAAAAAATAATGCTTTAGCAATTACAGTCCTTTTGTTTAGTTGACTATATAGGATTTCTCAATTTTAATCTGATATGAAACAAATGCACCATTTTCCTTGAATCCATTATTATAGGACAATCTTTTTCTTTTTAAGTGTTAAAAAAAGTGTTACTTAAAAACTGCTATGAATGATTGTATGGCTTCTACTGGCATATATGCGTGATTCCGAAACGTACTGTCATCCATTGTTTTGAATAAATAAATATGAGAAGGTGTCAAATTATTTTTTAAGATTTTAAGATTAAAAATAATCGTAATTTTACTATTTTTACAAACCTTTCCTTGCACAAACATTATATATATATAACATTATACATGCACAAGATAACACATATATAACACTAAAACAGTCTAAAGTGGAGCTACCTATTTTTTGCAGCAGCTCTTCAATTGTTATATGCCTAAATGTTATGATTTTTATAATTTTAAAACTATCATGATAGTTTGCATTAGTTTCTATCATTATCTATTAGAAGTAGGTTACTGGTAATGACGTAAATATGTTGATTTCTGTATCTTATGAAATTTAATAATATTAATTGGTATATTTTCTACTAAATACATACCTGTGAATACTACATATTCCAACACTTATTCAGAATATCAAAAAACAAATAATGTTAAAAATCTTTATTCAACTAGAACTATCATTCTGATAAAGCCAATGCAAGAAATCTTTTTGCTATTTTGGTTTTGATCAACCTATATCGATTAAATATGTCGACTACGTAAAAATTTAGATAAAATTTATGAAATGTATAAACTTCTTGTAAATAAATAAAAAAAAATATGTTTTGGGAAAACTGTCTTTTTGTTTTATAATGTTAGAATCTTAACTACTGATGGTTTCTTAAGAGATGCTGTAAAAAGTATTATTTAACACAGTAATTCTTAACTACAGATTTATGATTTTAGTCTTTAAAAACTGATTTATTGTAATACATTTTGGAAAAAAATTAAATTCATATTAAAAATACATTAATTATCATGCTGACTGTTAGTTAGATACATCATTTAGTGAAATATAGCAAAGTCGTTAATGATTCGAAAAGTAAATTATTCCAATTCATTTAATTCCTTAATAGCTATCATTAAAAATAATGCTTTAGCAATTACTGTTACCTTGTTTAGTTGATTATATACGATTTCTAAATTTTAATCTAATATGATATTAATGTGCCATTTCTTTTCAAGGAGCCATTTTCCTTGAATAACCAATAGGAACCAAATTTTTTTTGACTGCTAAAAGAAAAAGTGTTACTTAAAAATGCTATGAATGATAGTATGGTTTCTATTGGAATATATGCATGATTTCAAAACGTATTCTCATCCAAGAGAATTTCAAGGCCTGAAAGAAACTGCCTAAATGTCGTGATATAAAATTTTAAAGTAATTAGAACAATTTCAAAATGTATCGTATAGCAGTACTCTTTTTCGTCAAAAATACATATAGATAGAAATTTGTAGATAAAGTTTAACGCCGTTTAGAAAATTTTGCAGAAAACTTCTATCATTCGTTTCTGAAGATCAAGATGTAAATGTAATATATAAGAAAATTTTGAAATTTTTACATTTATAGGTTATACTATAAATGCAAGATCTAAATTTAGAAGCAACTACCAAATAAATAAAGCATAAGACTGGAGAAGCTTTATGCAACAACCTTGCAATATTTTATTGAAAAAAATGCTTTCTTTGAATCTTTAAGGCCTTTCAGCATTTTTTTGCATATGGTATTGAAATGCGAGGGATTTCTCTGAAGAGACTTTTTTTAGTCGAAAGAGACCAGTTGTACCTTTATTCTCAATCATCGCGTCTCCATAGAAGTACATTCTTTGAGATGTAGGCAGAGATAGAATATGTTATATTTCACAAAATATGTGACTTGAAGCCTAGTGTGAAGGAGTTATTTGGCAATATATTCTGTCCGGGGATTCGGAGATTCGTTGCCTAGAGCCGAGTTTATTTCCTGAGGCTGTTAACAAGGGTGCTTGTGAAACAATTTTAATATTTGAGGTTATAAGAATAAGAAGAAAATATTTTATATATCGTTTTTAGACCACAGTACTTTCTTACATTCTGAGCATAGAAGCAAGAGTTTCAACATATATTTAATAGACATGGCGTCATGAATACTAAAAGAAACAAAAGTTTTCATTATAATGATACTGGGAAATTCTTTATCTTACCAGAAATGTGTTCAGTTAGGAAGTTTAAAATGTAGCGTATTTTATTTTAAATTCTTAAAATTTATAGAAGGCCACAAAAATTGATTTATGATCATTTCATTGTCTTTTAATTATCGGATAAGAGATGTACATAAAAAATTGTAGAATTGTTTTTTCTCAATTTGTAAGCCAGTGGACAATTTCAGCTTCACAGATCGAGTTTACAGTACCTTGACAATTAAATAAAAGAATTTTAATTTTTCTTAGTTTTTGAATTAGAATATTTGCAAATAATTTTAGAGAATAAATTTTTTATTTTGAATTCTTGTTGTTACTAATCCCCTGGTGCAGGAAAGCCTACACCAGGTCTAATGAACCCGTCGTGGTCCATGGCTAAGGGTAATATGCAGCTTCACTTTTAGCGAGGAACCACGAAGGCTTAAGACTAAACCTCAAGACAACGCTTTTTACGCTAATATTAGATCGGGATTTACAGTTCAAAGTGGAAACCTGGGGCACAGAGCGCGAGACACTCGGCCATCCATTCCCATTTATAGTTCTTTTAAAATATATTTATAATGATTTTAATAATGCATTGGTTAATATATCTTTAAATACCTATTGTCTCTCTTTTTATTAAAGCAATGTTTTTGTTTCCCATTAAATAACATGCTATATTCGAATGCTGGAAACTTTTACCTGAGTCATTCGCCACTAAAACGGCATAATGTAGCAGACGTAGTGTTACCCACTGTGCACCACGAAGAGAGTGCTGTATTGTACCCTCATTTTATACCACAACTTCGTGCAAATACTCCTTCCCCAGGTAGAATGTCTAGTATTCACACCCTTCTCCTCGGGAACACTACTACACCACACCACATCACATCACAGTGCCAAGAGATGAGTTGCCCGTATAGAGTTTGGGAATGATGTGGGTGAGAGAAGTCTGACTGGGCTCTCTGACGCTCTTACAGTCATATGAGAACGGGACCTGCGGCTTAAAGTGGATTTCAAACCACCACAAACATTCATGGCACCGCCGGAACTCGGATCGAAACCTGTGGTACCGAGCGCCAGAGTGCTAGCCACTTGGCTACCAGGCACCCCTCGAAACTGCATATTTGAACGTACTCCTTAAAGGTATAGGCATGTTAGATTTCGGTTCGAAATCGTTTGCAGAGGGGCAACCAGCATCGTTGTCGAAAGATCCGCAACCCAAAGAGTCGCTCCCAGGTGGCTACAGCCTTCCATATAAAACATAAAACTCTTAATTTTCTTTGAAAGTGAAAAATAGGAGTTATTTTTGACGATTGTTCATCATCTCTTAAAATTGAAAAGAGCTTTTTATAGTTATGATCAATAATTTTCAATTAATTATATTTTTAATTCGTAAAAATCTTTTATAATCAAATATTGGTATTAAATTTACAAACGTTTTTCAAACAGTCAGTTTCTGTGTTTCATATCTAATTTTGTATGTCGTTTTTGAATAATATTAATTTCAACACTTTTAACGAATATTTATATATCACATTTCGAAAGACAAAATAATCGTCTAGACGTCTAGGAAACTCAAGCAGAATGTATATAGTTGGTAGAACAACTTTTATATTCCACATAGGGAAACCTTTATCTTTGTAGAAAATATTTATATCATATAGCGTCCTACGATGTTCGATGAAGATATCAGTTACAGTTTTTAAAGCAAAAACAATTTAAAACATTTCATTTCAAATGAACAGAAAAGGATGCTGTTAGACTGTCTAAAAAAGAATTGTGTTGAAGAGCCAGAAACCTTATAACCACCGTTTTCAATTACATTGTCTTCAATATTCTCACATTAGAAAAAGAAGGAGAAAAATATCTAACCTATACGTCCCAGTACCATGAAGATAAGACGGAGAAGCCTTGGGACAAATAAAATTTACTCTGGCAGATCAGGCCTGGAGCAATATTCTTTTCTATTATATCTCAGACTTCAATACGACAGTTACAGCAGCGTCTAAGAAACCGGAGCTAGAAAAAGAAAATATTTTCAGACACTTGCGTGTCATTTTAAAATTTTTTCTCCCGAATGGGAAAAAGATTCTTCTGGCTGTAGCACAGTTTGCAGTACTATGTTTTCAGCCGTTACAAACATCCTAAAAGGCATAAAGTCTTATAAAAAATGTCTGAATGAAAATGGCAGGTAACAAAAAAAACCTTGCCAGTACGAAAAAAAGTCTACGAAGAAAGGTTGGCCGGATAATAAAGTGGTAAAAATAGCTGCGTCGTTTTGAATGATATCAGAAAAGTTACTCCCACCATCACCTCGCCGTAGAACACTTTTAGTGGATTTAGTTTACAGGCTATGAAGCTGTATTGAATTTCTTTCAAATGCTTGCTGTCGAGGATTTGACGTGAAGTGCGCCTGAGGACCACAAATATCAAGCACGATTTCTAGGAAAATCTTTAGTTTTTAAGAGAAACGTCGTGTAGTCTTCTGCATCGACCAGTCAGCTTTTCTTATGACGAGCTGTCATGGTTATCAGACTTGCAATTGATGTACCACATTGAAAGGCTCTGTTTAAGAAATACATTCTTTAAATATTCTTGTTTTATAAGTTAGTATTAAATATGATAAAACAAGGGGAAAACTGTTTCTTTGTCAAAGCATTTTTCTAAAGAGGAAATATTGAAAAATGCTTACTTAAACGTAAAGAATAAATAATTGCATTGAGTACAGATTGTCTTGATTCGTTTTTAAGATCAAATTTAGTATGAGTTTTTACTATTTTTTACGATGAGATTATGTTTTTTCATTACAGATTATAGACAAAGATATATTTCAGAGTTACATATTTATTATAGTAGAATAATGCTAGTGATTGTGCCTTACGTAATGAATATTTAGAAAAAAATATACTTGATTGAAAGAACTACAGTTTTTGAAGATTTAATTTAATTTCAATTTATTAATTAAAAATAGAAAATTAGGTTTTTAAGAATGATTAAATTTTATTTTTTATAATCAGATACCCTGAAAATAATTTGTACTTATTTTTTTTATAATTAGATACCAAAACTTTAAAACACAATTGATATACAAGGCTTTGATATACAATGCAAGAAGTAACAGGAAATCTGACAGAGAAAGAGAGGCTGCACAGAGCTCTATTTGATTTAGGGAATTTTCTGAGATGCTAACAATCTTAATGGAATGCTATTTTGGTGTTTTAATGCTTTTTCTAAGAAAAAAAGATACCCTCCATGTGATGTTTAAGAAAAATTGGTCTACTTTTATTTTACATGTGCGAAAAACTAAGAAAATTCCACACAGAAATCTCTATACTAAAGAAACATATTAACTGAATCACGTTAGTTTATCAAGTTAACTGATCTTAGTTTACGATAAATGACTTCTAAATCAGTAGCCTATTTCCCAAAGCCAGTCCTTGTCGACGTTAACTACCAAGTTATTTTTTAAAACTTGTGTAACAATTATTATATATATAAATGCACACTTCGTGTTGTATAAATTAAAAAAAAAACCTTGATATTTTCTTTCAGTAATGTGATATTAATAATGTACTTTATCATTATGAAAGAAAAAAATCACTGTATTGGGAAATTAATTTACTTCTATTTGATGATGAATCTATACTCTTTCTCTTCACTTCTCTCTCTTATACTATTTCTTTATTACACAAGCTACTTATCAAGATATTGGATTAAATTGATTAATGAGAAATGTTTTCAGGTTTATACAAAGTTATGAGACTACCACCTGTATGGACCCGGTGTTGATTAGAGAGAAAAAAAAACCAACATGAACGTGACACAAGGGAGAGGATGGAACAAGGAATTGAAGGCTGTACCAGGGAAGGCCAAATAAAATAAAATCAGTGGCCAAGGTGGAAAATAACAGAAAAGAACAGGAAGACACAGAAGGTCAACAGATTGAAGAGCTTAGATCAAAGTGTTGGCGCGATTTCAATGTTTGTATCAGAGATAGCATTCTCCTGTTTCAGATTGTTTTGTTTTTTATTCATTTGCAAATATTCATAAATAAAGGTTTTCCTTTCTTTAAACCTTATAGTGTTGAAGTTTTTATCCGAGTCCTCACAGACTAGTTAACCACACTATCGTAGACGATACGGCGGACATGCTTCTCATAGGGGGAAGGGGGTGGGATCCTGAATCTTCAGAACCTGGCAGAAATGTTTAAAAAATAAGTTCGATAGAAAAAATATTAAGCAAACGAACACTTTTATTGATGAATATTCACAAATGAAGTAACCATTAAAACAAGGCAATCTGAAACACCAGCCTGAAATCTGTTAAACTAATTTGAAATCACTAATATTTTGACTTCAGCTCTTTGATCTCGCCAAAATTCTAATCCTCCAACCTCTACTTCCTCCGTTGCTACACTTTTTTATGTCGTCAGTCCTGCCTAACTCAAACTTCAGCTCTTACTCACTTTCCCTTTCTTTATTTTGCAGTAAACTAGCGTTTGTTTTCTCATCTCCCTTGCTGCATGTTCTTGTTGGTTTTTCTCTCTAACGAATACCGGAGCCAAATACGCTCTCGCCCTTCTCAAAAATAACCACGTCACTCAAGTTAGAGGTAAAACTGTTAACATAGCTACTGATGCGTCTGAAACGACTTGTCGGCAAAGTTACAGGAAGAATTCGCAAGACCAAACAAAACGTTACAGGTTAGACAGAGTTCTTACAATGAAAATACAACACAACAATGCAACTCATTCACGAATTAAAACATAGAAAACCACAATAATTTAAAAACACCCCACAGTATTCAAACATTTTTACATGACGTATCAAAAACAGTGTTTCTCTTTTACACCATACATACTATACATGAACCGAATTACAGCAACATACGAAAATTATGTACTCGATATTATTTCCATGCACATTTATGATCTTTTAAGTAGACATTGGATTAAAATAATTAAAATCACACATAAACTGAAAAAGAAACTATCTATATGACCTGATTGGATGTTCGTATCGATAGTGCATCTTCAATTACTACCTTATCAGATTTATCCACATGGTGTCGATAACCTACCAAAAATTTTTTTTTTTAATAGTAACATTTCTTCTCTTGGAAGAGCTATCTGGACTTCAAGTCGTCGACCTTTAAAGTTGTGACCTTGAAGAACAATTTTATATAGTCAGAAGAGTCATAATAATCAAATTCCACAAATGCAAGACCTCGCTTCTTGTCATTTGTCTTGTCTACAACGACATTTACACTTACATTTATTGGTACGACATGTACCGAAATATTCACGAAGACTTTCTGTACTTAAGTCATCTCTTTATCAATCACATGCAGTTTATTGACCGTTACCCGAGTTTCTGGTTTACCTGAATTTTCACGAGAGGTACAGCATGTTTTAAAATAATCCCAACGATTTTATGGAGTCTAGTACTTTGAACATCATTAAAAATGTGAGCTCACTTGTAGGTGATGTAGAAAAAATACATTTCCTTCTCGTTTTAAATACAGCCAACACTATCTCGTCCATTTCCAAAAACGAGTTTACAAAAAAAAATGGTAGTCGATTTGTAATTCAAACACTCAATGAAAGGTTTGTGGAATCGCTGTAGCTCAAAGTTCTAAAGCTGCTATTCCTTGGTCTGGAATTTATCTATATTCTCTTTCAATGGGAATTGACCAACTTAGCTGATATTTCCCAAGCTACCCCATTATTTGCAAACTTATCCAAGAAAGATTTTCCTGAAAATCAATTAATGCTTTGTTTACCATTTGTCAAATTCCATAAAGTGGTTGTGCTATTTTTAAGTTGAGTGTTTTCATGAAGCAAAAATCACAACCAGAAGAGTGTGAAATGAATGTAATGAAATAGCGATATAACATTTGAGGAAACGCTTTATTTTTTTTTGCTGGACGTCTAGACGTCTGATAGTATTTTTAAGGAGAAAGGTGCTACACATAATATTGCAGTCATAATCCACTTATAAAGTTGTAAGATTTGTATTTCTTTAATTCGTTTAAGAAATTAAATTATAAAAAAAAGGATAGTGTTAATATTACAAACCGGAATTAAGTTCAACTTTAAAAGAAACAAAACTACTTGCCCACACATTTCGAAAGCATTGGAGAAATAGCATAAATTTTGGAAAATGCTGGAAAACAGTCCCACTGAGTTATATCTTGACTTTTCTACCAAAATCGGTTGGAGATGGGAACCTAAGATGCATTTCAGTCCGAGACGCGCATGTAATTTCAGAGTTTCTGCTTTTACAGAAAAATATTTCTTCTTCGTATTCAAGTAGTGTAAAGAAAAAGGATATTTATAATAAAATAAAATAAAGTTTGAAAAGTGTTTTAAAGCAGGATGTGTGATCAATTATTTGAGAATTTATTTTACGTGATTATACAATTTTTATACAGAAAAAAATACTTTTTGTATCTTGATTTTGTTGTATCGATTTGAAATCAAGTAGTCAATATTTTATTTGATATAAAAAAAAAGACCTTTTAAATGTCAGAATTAAATTACATAAAAGATTTTTTTATTAATTAAATAATGTATATAATATTAAAGTGTTTTTGATTTTTCTTTTATAAAATATTTCATTTATAAATGTAAATGTATGTTAACTATAGTTATATATATGTATATAAATCATGTAAACTTATGTTATGTCTTGTAAACTTATGTTATAAAAGACTTAATCCAATAAAAATTAATGTTATTTTCGTATTAATTAAATATTTTTCGATTAACTTATATGAACTTAAAAATCTGAATTAGAATGACAACATTATTTAAATTATCTGAATTCCCAGTGAAAGTTACTCCTATTTTATCTGGTTGAGGAACAATTTATAAATCTTTAAATGTCAAAATGAAGAAACTCATTTAAAAATTCATAATAACAAAATACATTTAAGATGTATTTAATCAGCTAAGGCATTTCCAAATTCAATCTTCATAGTTTGGAAAATACTTCATAAATTAAATTCGATAAACATATTTATCTTTTGCCTAGCCAATATTAGATAAAAAATATATAATGTTAACTTTTATGTTTTGATTCGTTTTAATATTAAATAAAAAATATATAAGCCATTTATGAACCTTTTGGTATAAAACTGTAAGGAATACTTAAGAAATTTTAAAGAAAATTGAAATAAAAATTAAGAAATTTACAAAATTCTTTTACTTATTTTTTTAATTTCTTTATCGGGGATATTTCTAAGATGTTAATTAAGTTTAAATTTAGATTATGTGTTTTTAATGTTATATATTCCTTTCAGAAAATAAGCGATGAAATATACTTTAAAAACAATTTTTTTTTTTTTTTTTCGATTATTTTTTGTAATATTTTCTAGTTTACGTAGTGCCCTTTAAATAATCAGCTGTACAATATATTCTTTAATTTACACATTAAAGAATATTTGCAACTATATAATATTTTTTTTTTTAATTTAATAGAAGCTGTGGATAAATATAATTTAATTTTTAATGGAAAATTGTGAATTAAATTTTACTTTGATATAAATATTGTATATCATGATAAAATCAAAAAAATAAAAATGAAGAAATACAGTTATCTCTTTTCCCTCCTATCACATTAGAACATTTATAAAGTTGGCAAATAATAATGTCAATTTTAGACAAATCATCTATTTGATAAATAATCATGTCAATTTCAGACAAATAAATGATTTGACAAATAATCATGTCATCTTTCGGGCAAATAAATTATTTGACAAATAATCATGTCAATTTTATCATGTTAAATAGTTTGTCAATCATCTCAATTGACAATTTAATTCATGACAATTATTTTCTATTCTAAGTAGAATTAATAGATTGAATTGTATGAAATAAAAAAAAAAAATATGAACGAATTTCAAAAAAGAGAATTTTGTTCATCCATAGAAATCGTAAAATAATACAAGTTACCCAGTAATTCTTACAAAAATTAAATGAACAGAAAAATATTTTACAGTGATTATCATGCCAATAACATTGTAATTATAATATAATTTATATAAAGATTGTCATATAAAAATACTTACTAAGTTCATTTAAGTATACTAGATTTCATTAACCAAAGCAGATTGAATGTTTGCATGTCTAGACATGTACTACAATTACAATACAACAATATCAACAATTGGAAAGCCTACTGAACAAAATGTTGCACAGACGCAAAAACAAAGTTTACAATTGTTTCTTACTAACGTATTTGGTACAAAAAAAAAAAATATTCCGTTACTAACTTGAAATATGAAAAAACGAAATACAGATTTATTATGAATTTAGGTCAATGAAAGAAGGTTGCACTTTGTTCTTTTTCGTTGAAGGAGAACTGAAGTGCTGGAAGTAATATATTAAATGCGTTATAACAGCCAACTCTTTATTAGTAAACGTTATCTTACCATTATAAACGGAAATTACAACACATTGAATAAAACGTAAGTAAATTACCTATATGGCATATGAGTAAATAGTTTATTAAACACCTGTAAAAATATTTCATAGTACTGCAATTTAGAATTTAATTCATGGGATAATATCTTAATTAGATCTATTTTGGTTAATATAATTTGCAACAACTCAAGTAATCTGTGAAAATTATAATTCATATTTTTAACACATCAATAATGTGCATTTAATTTCTTAATAAAAATAGTAATTATCCACTAAAAATTTATAAATTCAAGCTAATTAATTTTACTACTGAATTAAAGGAATATACAACTAATATTTTATTGCGTAGGACTTAAAACTAATTTAAGTGATTTTAAAATGTCAAATATAAATAAAATATATAAATAAACGATTCTAATAAAGACAAGAACACTTTATTAACTTAATAGTACAGCAAGATTCGTATAAAATAATTGAAATGAAATTGTGTACAAGATTAGAATAAATATAGTACTCATATCACTCATCAGAAATATCACGTTAAAGCCCAAAAACGATTTGAACTTCGACTTTATCATGCAAGGGTCTCATCTTTGACATCTGCTTAGCATAAACTTTGAACCAAATGAGTAGCTCGGTAGTTCATATCTTCATCCATTTCAACACATTCGAATTTTGAAGTTTTCAGCTTGGAACTGGTTCTTTTCTTGGAAAGTTATGCGATGTCTAGAATAACTTAAAGTTTATGTTAGTTAGTAATAAAGCTTTTGTGCATTGTTTAATAAAATTGTTAAAGATTTTGTAAAATTCTTTGTGTTTCAGTGATTACTTTCAAACTGATAATTATTTTAGAGATAGATTTTCTTTTTGTAGCTTACCGGAAATGTATGACAAAATTAACTTAGCTAAGCGAGATTTATTTTAAATTATGAATTCAATTAAACATTAAGAAAGTAATTCCGGAAGATTATATAAAAATAATTATTTGTAAATTTCTATATAATTTCTTGGAATAAAATTTATTACTTTAAAAGCATTTTAAAAATAAATCAATATTAAAAAGAAACAAATGATTAATATAATTGTTGTAAATACGCAGGTATTCATTTACAGTAAAAATTATAAACCAATGATAACAACTGGGAAAGTTTCAACTTTTAATTCTAACCATCTACGGAAAATTCTACTATTACTACCATAAATATTTTATTTTAATGAATATAAATACTTTAGAATTTGACAAAGCAACGAAGTGAAAAACAAAAAAAAAAAATTGAGCTACTAGAGCTGTAAAGAATATCAGTTGAAGACATTTTTTTCTTAATATTTTATCCTTATATCTCAAAGTAAAATGAGATTTAGAAGACAATTTAAGCCATTCACCTTAGTTATCATTTTTTTATTACAACGGCAAATAATGGCGTCGCATGTGCTGTATACAGAACCGAATTTCAAGAAAATGGAAAAGTATCTAATAATAGTTTTTCTTTCTTTAGAAAAATCAAAATTAATTGGTTTCGCTCTATTAAATTATAACAATCCACAAAATTATTAATTTTTATTTTTCATCAAACACAGACAGTCCATTTTTTTACAATAGTGAAGCCTCATGTCTTTTTATTTATAAAATATTTTATCTAGAATTTCTTAGACTATGTTATCTAGAATTACGAAGATCAGCGAAGATATGTCGTTGAATTGTTCTAATATTAGAGAGTTTTTTTGCATACCGTATTTTGGACGTCCGTTAGCTTTTCCTCCCTAGCGCGCAGGCTCATAGGAAATATTATTACAGATACGCATGCGCAATTTCCTATGAACATGCGCGCTAAGGAGAAAAAGCTAACGGACGTCCAAAATAAGGTAGGCAAAAAACTCTCTATTAAGTTAAAACAGACGAGAACTTCAGTAGAAAAAATTGAATATCACGAACAACAAAAACATAGTTTATTTGTAGATTTCCAATTTAAATGCTTATAACTATGAGCAATTAACATTGAATGTATATGATATCCATCCAAGAACTTTAATCATGGTCTTTACCTGAAGAAAGACTATTACTGTGGACAATTATTATTTGACATGATTTGTAACACGTTTAATGGAAAACATATTTACAAACATGTTGTTTACTATAAAAAATATCAAGATATCTTAGAGCGAATGGTCTTTTCTAAATATCACCATATCTTCCATAAAATAATGAAATATGGCAAATCACAAAAAATGATTTTTCAAAAGTCTGCGTACCTTTAATGGAAAGATATTTATTAGAATTATTAAAAAAGACTATGAAGTTCGTAAAGAAGGTAAAAAAAAACTTTATAAACTAAAAAAATAAAACTTTCAAAACTTTAAGTTATAAAAATATCAATGTAAATCATTTTAATTGAGTTTGATTTATTTTATTATTTTTTTTCTCCTTGGGAATTATAACTAGTCTTCCTCCATGTTATTACAAAATATAAAGTTACACGTATAATACTGACTGGAAGGGATGTTTGTATACTGGCACACTTTGGGCAGGCAATTATAGGGCAGTCTCGGGGATTTAAAGATCCCACTTCAAATGAATTAAAAATAGATGAGCGATCTTTCGCACTGTAGAACCAAATCTCTTAACAAACATTGGATACAGGGTCCCAATGTGTTATTAATATGACTCTGAATAACATTGTTCCAATCCACCGATAATAATTTTAATACAGAGGGTTTTAGTTTTTGACGCATGATCAAGCACAATAAACCAACTTAATTAGAGAAAGTAGGTTTATTGTGCTTGATCATTCTACAAGCACACAAACATGTTCCTTAATTAGAGAAAGTAACGTTTGTGTGCTTACAGACGATTCAAGAAAATAAGCACACATTTTGTGCTTTATGATTTTCAGACCATGAATATTTTCTTCAGTTAAATATTTGTTTGGTATCAAAT
This sequence comes from Caerostris extrusa, assembly GCA_021605095.1. Classification (NCBI taxonomy): domain Eukaryota; kingdom Metazoa; phylum Arthropoda; class Arachnida; order Araneae; family Araneidae; genus Caerostris; species Caerostris extrusa. The sequence continues at coordinate 172,223 of BPLR01014848.1, read as the reverse complement.
TAGGGGCAATCTTAACAATCTACCGTTATTTGGAATTATTATTTTATTTATAACTATCAATGCAAATTTAAAAATGCAGTTTTTTTGAGTTAATAGTTCAAATAAAGAATCTATCATTACATCATAAAACGGATTCAAAGAATTAGTATCAACTTGTTTTAAATCAAGCCACTAAAGTAATACATTTTTATCAAACCGTTATTTTTTGCTTTTTCACGTAAAACTCCCTGCCAAACTAAATGACACATAAAGTTTTGTATATCTAATAAAGGTTTCATACTGTCCAAAAAATGTAACCAAGACTTTTAAAAGAAAGACAGGAAAACTACTTTGGTAAAAAACATCGGCATCATTTCGTCTCTTTCTGTCTCAGAGCAAAACTATTAACTCTTGATTTTTCTCTCCCCTTTCTAGATTAGCTGGGAAGTTCGTTAGTGGCATTTAACGATGAAGGTTGCTGGCAACATCGGGAGGAATTTTCTGTGGATGAAGGAATAGCAGTGTTTTCAGATCTTTCCTTTTTTTGAGTCTAAGTCCAATTATCCTTCTTCAGGCTGTAGTACTTCCTCCGTTGAGTTAGCGATAGCGCTTAACGATCCGTGTGTTGCCAAAAATTGGAACTAATATCAACTCTAGATGATGAAAAAAATAAAGTAATATGATAAAAAAAAAAAAATCTAAAAAGGGAGTTATAGTAAAACTGATTGGAACCGGCTTATTTCTGAAATATACCGATTTCATTGTTTTATCTCGTTCTCGTGATAAGGACATCGTTAGCAGGCGAATGGGTTGCCGTTACAATTGAATCAAGTTTTCTCTTTTTCTCTCTTGATAGCAATTTTCTATCATGGGAATGAATGCGGGAGATAAAAATGAAAATATTTTAAAGTATTCTTTTCTCAAGGATTATTCTAAATCTGCGCTAATATTCTAGGGGTTGGAATGGGTAGATTTGGGATACGAAAATTGATTCCTGATTTTGAAAATAAGGAAGTTTGCTAAATAGGCTATCAAAGACCATTACAATTCATTTCAATAAAAAATTCATCGTTTTATTTCTACAATTTATTTAACTTTCATGGATATTATACATTCTATCTTTCATAATATTAAAGTTTTTTATATTTCAACTTTAGACTTCTTTTTTCAACTGCCAATATTTAGAAGCCAACTTTTGATGTGTGGTTAATGATAGAGATACACAAACGAATAGTTATCATAGAAGTTTCTTTTAATAATCCGGCTGAATAAATGCAAAAAAGGAAAATTCTATTATTAATGGTAAAAATTATGAATCACAAACAAAATTATCAATTATTTTTCCCATTTTTATTACATCCCGCTATACATTTATGGTATTTAGAATACTTTTATGTTCATAATTAATTGCGAGTATGTTAATTAATACGTTAAGTTAACAGAAATATTATAAACTTTTTCCGAAATTTCTAATTTCTTAATCATAAATAAATTTCAATGAGTAGTGTTAATATTTTTGTGCTAAGGTTTGATGTTTGAAAAAAAAAAATAAAAAATATGGACAGAAAACTATAAAGATATTAATAATACTATATTAAATTAACAAAGCAAATAATGTTTCATTGTTTGTCTAAAATGCGAGATAGTTCAATTCCTAATGTTTGGCCTTTTGTTGAAGGATTTATTTCAACTTATTTGACTAAAAATATTTTAAAAGTAAATTTTTTTAAAAAAAATTATTACTTAATCATAGTTAGCGGAATTTCTAGTATTATTCGAATAATTTATATAATTCTAGTTTGCAAATTGAAAGTTATTGATGATTTCAAATGTTAACTTTGTTTGCTAAGTTAAAAAAATTAAAATATGGACAAGGTACTATGAACATATTATTAATTCTATATTAAATTAACAAAGCAAATAAAGCATCCTTGTTTGTCTAAAAGGCAAGATAGTTCAAATTCCTAATGTTTGGCCATTCGTTGAATAATTTATTTCAATTTATTTGACTATAATTATTTTAGAATATAATATTTTTTCATCTATTACTATTTAATCGTAGTTAGCCGAATTGCTATTTCATGTATTAGTTGCTGTCATATAAATCCTACCGTCAGCGAATCAATTTCTTTTATTGTACAACACGAATGCTGATGGATATTTTGTTAGACGCATTGGCACAGTGTAACGAAGATTCATACCTTACGTAAACCTGAGTTATCTTCTTTTCCTCCTTTCTAATTTCTTCCCCGATATCCACCAACTTATTTCTCTGCTAATAGAAAGCTGCCAATTGGGGCATCTTTAGAGATCTAAGCCGCAGTTTCTTTCTTTTTCTTTATTTATTTGTAAGCATTCCTCAAATAATAAGTTCTTATTTACTTATATTATTTTCTAATGTATATAATATACCATTAAGAGACTTGAATAAAGGTTAACAATGATTTTGCTTCAAATATTCATGGATAATGATAATGCCCTTCAAGAGAATTTCAGTGAAAACTTTTGTATTTGCAATATTATAGTATGAGAGAAAATCTAGGAAATTCCCATCATGCAGTACGAGTAAATGCGAGATATACTGTTACAACCTCCATCAAGTGCTTTTCAAAACATTTATATCGCAAGCTACTTTTGGGGAATTGGAACCAAATGGACATGAAAGCTATCTAGACACGCTACAACTGAAGCATGAATCTGCAATTCACAATGCTTTTAACGCGAATGGAAATTAAATTTTCTTTGATAAAACCTCTTTTAGTCATTGCTCCCCCAAACTAGAATTATTAAATATTTAATAAGACTCAGCCACCAGTTTTTATTCCATAATAATTTAAAAATGACCGATAAAACAGCCAGCATAATGTAGCAGATGCAGTGTTACCCACTGTGCATCACGGAGAGCGTGCTACATTGTACCCTCATTTTATACCACAATTTCGTGCCCCGCCCCGATGGAGTATCGCACCCCTTCTCCTCGAGCCCACTACTACTACACCACACCACATCCCTGTGCTTAGAGCTGAGTTGCCCTATACAGTTTGGGAATAATATGAGTGAGTAAAAGTCTAATTGGGCTCTGTGACGCTCTAACGTCATATGAGACCGAGACCTAAGGTCCACAAAAATGTGTTGATCCAAATATATTTGAGAGCTTTTAAAGTACTCTTTAGCAATAGCTGCATGAATTTTGTTAAGAAAATTTTAAAAAGGAACTCGTTTTTTGCTAAAAATACCGCAGAGATAAAAAAAAAAAAAGAAAATTACTTAGATAGTCATCCTGCATCTAGCCTGGCACTTTATTGACAAAGGATCTGATCATCAAGTCTGCAATAAAATAAGAAACATTGTCGTATGAGACAGGGACATAGGCTTAATGTAGATTTCGAACCACTTTTTCGACGCTTTTAACAACATATTTAGTAAATTAATATACTTCATCTTTAACTAATATTTAACTCAAATGGAAATGAAATGAAATTTTCTTTGATAAAAGGGTTTCTCTTTCAGTCACTGCTTCCACAAACTATAATTATTAAAAATTGAATAAGACTAAACCACCAGTTTTGATTCCATAATATTTTAAAAATGACCACTAAAACAGCATACTGTAACAGATGCAGTGTTACCCACTGTGCATCACGGAGAGCGTGCTACATTGTACCCTTATTTTATACCACAATTTAATGCAACCCCCCAGGTGGAGTATCGCACCACGCCATACCACATCACTAAGCTTTTAGAGCCGAGTTGCCCCTATACAGTTTGGGAATGATGTGGGAGAGAGAATTTAGTCGGTTGGGCTCTCTGACGCTATTACAGTCGTATGAGACAGGGACTTACGGCTTAATGTAGATTTCGAACAACTGCAAACATCCATGGCATTGCCGTGACTCGAACCGAAATCTGTGTCACCGAGCTCCAGCGCGCTAGACACTTGGCCATTCAGGCACCTCTCTAACCCACTGGAAAATTATTTAAAACTGTCTATTTAACGTACTCCTTAAAGACATAGACATGGTAGATTTCAGTTCGGAATCGTTTGCAGAGGGGCCAACCAGCATCGTTGACGAAAGATCCGCAACCCAAAAAAGTCGCTCCCAGGTGGCTACAGCCTTTTTTATATAACATAAAACTCTTAATTCTTTGACGGAGTAAAACAGGAGATATTTTTGAAAATAGATAATCATATCTTAAAAATTAAAAAGAAGCTTTTTCATACAGTTATAATCAATAATGTTTAATTAACTATATTTTTAATTCGTAAAAAATCTTTTATAAACAAATATTGGTATTAAATTTACATGTCGTAATATTTCATAAATATGTCATAAATTTTGTATGTCGTTTTGAATAATATTAATTTCAACGCTTTTAACGAAAATATATTACATTTCAAAAGACAAAAAGAATCGTCTAGACGTAGGAAACTCAAGCAGAATGTATATAGTTGGTAGAACAAATTTTATGTTACAAAAGAATCCTCTAGAAAATATTTATATCATATAGCATCCTACGATGTTCGATGAAGCTATGAGTTACAGTTTTTTAAAAGCAAAAACAATTTGAAAACATTTCATTTCAAATGTACAGAAAAGGATGCTGTTAGACTGTCTAAAAAGAAATGTGTTGAAGAGCCAGAAACTTTATAACCACCGTTTTCAATTACATTTTCTTCAATATTCTCACATTAGAAAGAAGGAGAAAATATCTAACCTATACGTCCCAGTACCATGAAGATAAGACGGAGAAGGCCTTGGGACAAATAAAATTTACTCTGGCAGATCAGGCCTGGAGCAATATTCTTTTCTATTATATCTCAGACTTCAATACGACAGTTACAGCGCCGTCTAAGAAAAACCGGAGCTAGAAAAAAATATTTTCACACACTTGCGTGTCATTTTAAAAATTTTCTGCCGAATGGGCAAAGATTCTTTTGGCTGTAGCACAGTTTGTAGTACTACGTTTTCAGCCGTTACAAACGTCCTAAAAGGCATAAAGTCTTTTAAAAATGTCTGAATGAAAATGGCTGGTAACGGAAAAAAAACCTTGCAGTACGGAAAAAAAGTCAGCGAAGAAAGGTTTGCAGGATAAGAAAGTGGTAAAAAATAGCTGCGTCGTTTTGAGTGATATCAGAAAAGTTACTCCCACCATCACCTCGCCGTCTAACACTTTTAGTGGATTTAGTTTACAGGCTATGAAGCTGTATTGAATTTCTTTCAAATGCTTGCTGTCGAGGATTTGACGTGAAGTGCGCCTGAGGACCCCAAATATCAAGCACGATTTCTAGGAAAATCTTTAGGTTTTAAGAGAAACCTCGTGTAGTCTTCTGCATCGACCAGTCATCTTTTCTTATGACCAGAGCTGCCATGGTTACAGAACTTGCAATTGATGCACCGCATTCTAAGGCTTTGTTTAAGAAATACTTTCTTTAAATATTCTTGTTGTATCAGTTAGTACGAAATATGATAAAAAAAAAAAGGGAAAAACTTTTTCTTTGTAAAAGCGTTTTCTAAAGAGGATATATTGAAAAAAAGGCTTGATTAAAAATAAAGAATAAATAATTGCATTGATTACATACAAGTTTGATGTTTTTTTAAGATCAAAGGTAATATGTTTTTTTTTTTTTTTTATTTTTGTGATGAAATTATGCCTTCCATTACAAATTAAATTTGAGATACATATTTATTATAATAGAATGATGTTAGTGATTTTGCCTTAAATAATGAATATTTAGATAAACTACGTTGGTTGAAATAACTGCAATTTTTGAAGTTATAATTTAATTTCAATTTAATATTTAAAAATAGAAAATTATGTTTTAAAAGAGTGACAATATTTTATTTATTATAATAAGATACCGTGAAAATTAGCTACTTATTTAATATAATTAGATTACAAAATTTTAAAACATAATATAAATACAAGATTTGAATACAGAAATCTAAGAAAAAAGAAGGAGAAGACTGCACAGAGCTCTATCTGAGCTATGGAAATTTCTGAGTTTTTAACAACCTTTTAATAGAATACTATTTTGATATTTTAATGATTTTTCTAAGAAAAAGATACCCTGCATGAAATCTTTAAGAAAAATTGGTCTACTTTTATTTTACATGGGAGAAAAACTAAGAAAAATCCGAACAGACATCTCTACACTAAAGAAATATGTTAACTGAATCACGTTAGTTTATCATGTGAAATGACCTTAGTTTACGAGAAATGACTTATAAACCAATAACCTATTTCCCAAAGCCAGTCCTTGACGACGTTAACTGCCAAGTTATTTTTTAAAACTTACGTAACAATTATTATATATATAAATGCATAAACTATGTTGTAACAATTAAAAAAAAAATACTTGATATTTTCTCTCAGTAATGTGATATTAGTAATGTACTTTATCATTATGAAGAAAAAAATTGTTGTATTGGGAAATTAATTTACTTCTATTTGATGATTAATCTATAATCTTTCTCTTGCCATTTCTTTATTACTCACAAGCTACTTATCAAGATATTCGATTAAATTGATTAATGAGAAATGTTTTCAGGTTTATACAAAGTTATGAGACTACTACCTGTATGGAACCGGTGTTGATAAGAGAGAGGAAAAACCAACAAGAACGTGACACAAGGAAGAGGATTGAAAAAAGAATTGAAGACTGAGCCAGGGAAGGCCAAAGAAAATAAAAGCAGTGGCCACGGAGGAAAATAACAGAAAAGAACAGGAAGACACAGGAGATCGATAGATTGAAGAGCTTAGATCAAAGTGTTGGCGCGATTTCAATGTTAGTATCCGAGATAGCATTCTCCTGTTTCAGATTGCTTTGTTTTTATGGTCAATTCATTTGCAAATATTCATAAATAAATATTTTTTTTTGTTTAAGCCTTATCTTTATATATATATAATTCTTCTGTACATGTGTTTGTCACTGAACTCCTCCTAAACGGTTTGACCGATTTTAATATTTTTTTGCATGTGTTTGACAAAACATGGAGAATGTTTTTATCCTGTCCCCTTTGTTGCAGGTTGCCACTAGATGGTGCTACAGTATATCAACTTCTATACCGTTCCACCAATTGCTATGAAAATTGGTAATAATATGTATTGAATATAGAAAATATGTTCGCGCTATCCACTTTATTGCTAGATGATGCCACCAGATGGTGCTGCAGCATTTCATCTTATATACCGTTCAAACGATATCCGGGAAGATTGGTATGCACATATATTGCAACATGGAGAATATATTTTCTACAATGCATTTCTTTGGCAATACAACGTATGCCGGGTTCTGCTAGTAGTGTTGAAATTTTTACCCGAGTTCTCAGAGACTCGTTATCCGTACAATTTGAATTGGTAGAACGGATATGCTTCTCCTTGAGGAAGGGGACATCACGAATCTACTTTGGAGTTGAATTTGAGTGAAATATTTAGAAAATGACTTCGATAGAAAAAAGATTTAAGCAAACGAATACTTTTATTGATAAATATTTACAAATGAAGTAAATATTAAAATAAGGCAATCTAAAACACCAGTCTGACCTTTGTTAAACTACTTTGAAATCACTCTAACATTTTTATTTTAGCTCTCTGATCTTTCCAAAATTCTAATCCTCCAGCCTCTTCTTCAGTGGCCACCTCTTTATGTCGTCAATCCTGCCTAACTCACTCTTCAGCTCTTATTTGCTTTCTCCTTTTTCTATTTTGCAGCAACCTAGTGGTTATTTTCTCCTCTCCCTTGATGCACTTTCTTGTTGATGTTTCTTCTGTCTAACGAATACCGGCGCCATACAAGCTCTCTCCTACTCGAAGAAAACCACATCCCTCACCTTAAAAGATGAAGCTGTTTACATAGCTACTGATGAGTCTAAAACGACTACTTAAGTTACTTGAAGAATGCTGAGGGCCAAATAAAACATTATAGGTTATAAAAAGCACTTACAATGAAAATAGAATGCAACTCATAAACAAATTAAAATATATAAAACCCCAATAATTTAAAAAACATTCCATAGTATTCAAACACTTTTTGCATTGTTTATCAAAAACAATGTTTCTCTTTACACCATGCATACATGAATCGAATTACTCTAATATACGGAAATTATGTACCCGATATTACTTCCATGCATATTCATAAGACGTTTTAATTAGACATTGCATTAACTTCCATGCATATTCAGGATGCTTTAATTAGACATTGCATTAACTTCCATGCATATTCATGATGTTTTAATTAGACTTTGCATTAAAATAAATAAATCCCACATAGACCAAGTGAGAAAAATATCAATATGACTTGATTTCATGTTCCTATCGAGAACACATCTTCATTTACTAACATTATCAGAGTTATCCACATGGTGTTGATAACCTCCCCCCCTCCTTTCCTTTTTAAATCGTATCATTTCTTTTCTTGAAAGAGCTTTCTTGACATCAAGTCGTCGATCAATAAAGTTGTGACCCTGAAGAACAATTTTATGAATAGAGTCATAATCAGTTACCTTGTCTACAACGACATTTACATTTATTGATACGATATGTACCGAAATATTCATAAAGGTCTTCTATATCCAAGTCATCTCTTAATCCATCCACATACAGTTTATTGACCGTTATCCGACTTTCGGGTTCACCTGAATACTCAATAGAAGTACAGCACGTTTTAAGTTAATACTATTACCGTCGATTTTGTGGGGTCTAGCAGCCTGAACATCATCAACATTGTGATCTCTCTTGTAGGTGATGTAGTAAAATCCTCTGGATTTTCTAGTATAGGAATCTCTTTTACAACACAGACAACTATCTCGCCCATTTCCAAAAATGAGTTTTCAAAAAATTTGCAGTCGATTTATAATTCAAACACTCAATGAAAGGCTTATGAATTGCTCGAGTTCAATATTCTGCTGCTGCTGTTTCTTAGTAAAGAATTTATCGTTCAATGTTCAATGGCGGCAGAGGAAACGACCATCTCATTAACCAACTTAGCGGATATTTCTGAAATTACCATGCCATTTGCAAACTTATCCAAGAAAGAGTTTTCCTGAAAATCATTTAATGCTTTGTTTATCATTTGTTAAATTCCATAAGTGCTTTCTCTATTTTTTATAATGGTAACTTATATTTTTAATCTTAAATCCTTATAAAGAAAGATTTAAAAAAAATGATAGCTTCCTGAAAGATTTCATCTTTATCTGCTGGACGTCTAGACATCTGATAGTGTTTTTAAAGGAGAAAGGTGCTACACAAAATATTGCAGTCATAATTCACTTAAAAGGTTGTAAGATTCGTATTTCTTTAATTCGTTTTTGAAATTAAATTATAAAACATGATAGTGTATATAGATATTATAGTCATATTACAAACCAGAATTAAGTTTAACTTTAAAAGAAACAAAAGTAATTGCCCACACATTTCGAAAGCATTGGAGAAAAAGCATAAATTTCGGAAAATGGTGGAAAACCTTCCCGCTGAGTTATATCTTGACTTTTCTGCCAAAATGGGTCGGAGATGGAACCCTAAGATCCATTTCAGTTCCAGACGCGCATGTAATTTTTAGTTTCTGCTTTTATCCAAATATATTTCTTCTTCGCATTTAAATAGTGTAGAGAAAAATGATTTTTGTAATAAAACAAAATAAAAGTTTTAGTGGTATTTTTAAAGTAGGTTGTGTGATCAATTGTTTGAGAATTTGTTTTATGTGATTTAAAAAGTTTTAGACAGAAACAGACAGCTTTATGCATCTTGATTTTGATGTATCGATTTGAAATCAAGTAGTTTTTATTTTATTTGATGTTAAAAAAAGCCATTTTAAATGTCAGAATTAAATTACATAAAAGATTTTATTATTAGTTAAATAATGTAGGTAACATTAAAAGTGCTTTAGATTTCCTTTTATAAAATGTTTCACTTATAAATGTCATTTCATAAACGACGATAAATCTTTGTAAATTTATTTTTATCAAGACTTAGTCCAATAAATGATTAATGCTCTTTTCATTAAAAAAGATTGATTAACTTATAAAAAATTTAAAATCTGAATTAAAATGACATCATTTAAAACATCTAAATTCCCTGTGAAAGTTACTCATATTTTATCTGGTTGAGGAACAATTTATAAATCTTTAAATGTTAAAATGAAGAAACTTATTTAAAAATTCATAACATCAAAATACATCTAAGATGCAATTAATCAGATAAGCATTTCCAAATTCACTCTTTGAGGTATGGAAAATACATCATAAATTAAATTCAATAATCGTATTTACTTTTTAAGCCGGACCAATATTAGATAACAATATCAATATATATTGTTAACTTTATGTTTTGATTCGTTTTTAATAATAATAAGAAATAAATTAGTCATATATAAAATTGTAAAGGAATACTTATGAGAATTTTAAGGAAATAGAAAAAATTAAGTAACTTATAAAATTCTTTTATTTTTTTTAATTTATTTTTCGGAGATATTTCTACGATGTTAATTAAGTTTAAATTTAGATGACGTGTTACTAAATGTTACTAAATGTTACAAAATATAAATAAATAGTTTAGTTAACATCTGTAAAAATATTTCATAACACTGCAATTCAGAATTTAATTCATGGGATAATATCTTAATTAGATCTATTTTGGTTAATATAATTTGCAACATCTCAATTTATCTATAAAAAATTATAATTCATATTTTAAACACAGTTATAAATAATGGACATTTAATTTCTTAATAAAAGGAATAGTTATTTACTATAAATTTATAAATTCAAACTAATTAATTTTACTATTGAGTAAAAGGAGTTTGCAATTAATATTTTATTGCTATCGCCTTTAAACTAATTTAAATGACTTTAAAATGTCAAAGATAAATAAAATATAAAGAAAAGGATTCTAATAAAAACGAGAACACTTTTGAATGTTAAATATTTCCTCAAAACATATGAAAAAAAAAATTTAATTAAATGTAGAATAGATAATTCGTATAAATAATTGAAAAGAAATTGTGTACAAGTTGTGAATATAGCCTATTTATCATAATGAGGAAAACTATTTAATTTGAAGTGTATTTATCTTTATGTTCTTTGATATTTTTTTCGATGTATGAAGTACTTTTTAGTATAATTAGTCATAAAGGTTAATAATATTATATGAGCTTTTGATTACTTTTATCCTGTGGGGAATTAATTCCAAGTTTAATCCTCAAGAATCTAGAAAACTTTTCATCAAAAATGCATGAGATACTCTCTTCATTTGTGATTGGTGGTACACTTGACTTTTAAAAGCAGGCTGTATTATTGCAATAGGGATCATTAATACACTGAATGTTCCTTTTTAAGTTAAATTTAAAGAAGATAAATTAAAAAGTTGGCATTATCTCTGAAGTATTATTGCAAAGGTTGAAAAGAATAACTACTGGTGTTGCTAAGAATGATGTATGCAACATCCATTTCATATATTTATAATTATTTCCAATGGAAATGGCGAATATTAAAAAACAGAAAATTTCTATTATTTCATGAAAATAATAACCTTTTCTTTGTACCGACTACAATGTTTTAGATGTATGAATATTTATCTAATATATTTAGACGTAAAGGTTAATAATATTATAGTTTAAATCATCAAGTATCTAGAAATCGTTTTATCAAAAATGCATGGGATACTCTCTTCATTTGTGATTGGTGGAACATTTGGCCTTTTAAAGAATGCTATATGATTGCAATATGGATCATTACTACATCGAATGATCATTTAAGTTAAATTTAAAGTAGATCAATAAAAAACTGCCTAAAAAAGTAGGTATTATCTCTGAAGCATTCTTGCAAGGGTTGAAAGAATAACTGATTGTTGAAAAGGGGGATTTAGACAACATCCATTTCAAATATTCATAATTATTTTCATTGGAAATGGAGATTATTACAAAACTGAAAATTTCTATTCTTTCAGGAAAGTAATCACCTTTTCTTTGTGTTGACTACAAGTTTTTCGATATAGGAAGTACTTTTCTAGTTTAATTAGTCATAAAGGTTAATAATATTATATGAGATATTGATTACTTTTAACCTTCGGGCAGAATTAATTCCAATTAATAAAATCATGAAGTATCTAGATTCTTTTTATCAAAAATGCATGAGACTCTCTTCAGTTCTGATTGGCCTTTGACATTTGACCTTTAAAATATTTAATTTTAATTAATAATAATTTTAATTAATAGACCTTTAATATTTATAACATGCTGTATTATTGCAATAGGGATTATTACTACACCGAATGTTCCTTTTAAGTTAAATTTAAAGCAGATCATTTAAAAACTACATTAAAAAAAGTAGGCATTATCTCTCGATTGGTTTGATTTGTCGCTCTACGATCCTTTTCTGCACACTTTGGGCTAATTAGACCGGGACCTACAGTTTAATGTGGATTCCAAACAGCTAACAAGCATCCATGCCATCGACAGGATTCAAACCTGAAGCCAGACGTACCAACGTCCAGAGCGCTTGCCAATTGACCATTATCGTTGAAGTATTGCGAGTGTTAAAGAATAACTACTGGTTGTTGCTAAGAATGATTTAGACATCCATTTCAAATATTTATAACTTTTTTTCTCTGGAAGGATTGGGAAAAAAGGCGATTATTACAAAACAGCAAATTTTTATTATTTAAGGAAAATAATCACCTTTTCTTTGTGCTGGCTACAATATAAAAAATGTTTTAGCCATAAAAGTTAAGATAATAAGATACTTGAGAATTTATTTGAATTTTCCTTAGCAAATTCAAGAGTGAATATAATCCTATCTCGAGGCACATTTAAATGCCTAGGATAGCGCTGGGTGACATTAAATACCCGCTGTCAATTCTTTCTGAAAGGGAATGTGATTCCATTTAAAGCGCATCTTCAATACACGGCATGAGTCATCCGCATACGGAGCTGACATTTGTGATGTCTTCCAAGATGACTGACGGCTAGATTTATGGCATCAAAGATATAAAAGAAATATCACGTTAAAGCCTAAAAACGATTTAAACTTCGACTTTATCATACAAGGGTCTCATCTTTGACATTTGCTTAGCATAAACTTTGAACCAAATGAGTAGCTCGGTAGTTCATATCTTCATCCATTTTCAACACATGCGAATTTGGAATTTTTCTGAATTCTCAAGTTTTCAGCTTGAAACGGGTTCTTATCTTGGAAAGTTATGCGACGTCTAGAATAACTTAGAGTTTATGTTAGTTAGTAATAAAGCTTTCGTGTATTTTTTAATAGAATTTTTAAAGATGTTGTAAAATTTTTTGTGTTTAAGTGATTACTTTCAAACTCATAATTATTCTTGAAAGGTTTTTCCTTTTGTAGCTTACAGAAAATATACCACTAAATTAATTTAGCTAAGCAAGATATTACATTTCTTCTAAACTACGAATTCAGTTGAACATTTATAGGAAAATAATTCTTGAAAATTATATAAAAATAATTATTTGTTAATTTCTTCATAATTTCTTGGAATAAATTTTATTACTTTATAAGTATTTAAAAATAAAATTAATAATAATAATATAAAAAACAAATAATGCATATAATTGTTGTAAATAAGTAGATATTTGTTTACACTAAAATTTATAAATCAATGATAACAACTGTGAAAGTTTCAAATTTTCAATTCTAAACATCTACAAAAAGTTTCACTATTACTACCATACATATTTTATGTTAATAAATATAAATACTTCAGTGTCTGATAAGTCAACAAAGTGAGAAAAAAATAGAGCTTCTAGAGTTACAAAGAATATCAGTTGAAGAGATTATTTTAAAATATTTTATCCTTATATTTCAAAGTAAAATGAGAATCAGAAAATAATTTAAGTCATTCACCTTAATTGTCATTTTTTATCACAATGCCAAATAATGGCACATCATGTGCTGTATACAGAACCTAATTTAAAGAAATAGAAAAAGTCTCTCTAATAAGGGATTTCTTTCTTTAGAAAAAGTAAAAATTAATTGGTTTCGCTTTATTAAATTATTCCACTCCACGAAATTAATTTTTATTTTTTATCAAACACAGTCAGTCCATTTTTTCGAAAGCAAGTCATCAAGTCTTTTTATTTATAAAATATTTCATGTAGGATTACTTAGACCACTAAGATCAGCCATGATATGCCTTTGAATTGTTCTAATATTAAGTTAAGAAAAGATGAGAACTTCACTAGAAAAAAAGTTAATATCACAAAAGACAAAAGCATAGTTTATTTACAAATTTTCAATTTAAATGTTTGGAACTATTATCAATTAACATTAAATGTGTGTGATATCCACCCACATGAACTCTATTCAGGGTCTTTACCTGCAGAAAGATTATCATGTAGACAACTATTATTTGACTAGATTTACAACACATTTAACAAAAAAATGTTTACAGACATGATATTTACTATAAAATATCAAGATATCTTTCTCCTAGTGGTCATTTCTAAATATCATCATTTTTTTATAAAATAATGAAATATGGCAAATCACAAAACGCGATTTCTTCAAATATCAGTTTATACTTAATTGAAAGATGTTTATTAGTATTATTAAAAAGCCTATGAAGTTCATAAAGAAGGTTTAAACTTTATAAGCTAAGGAATAAAACTTTCAAAACTTAGTTATAAAAATATCGATGTAAATCATTTTAATTGAGTTTGATTTATTATATCATTTTTTCTCTTTGGGAATTATAACCGATTTTCCTTCTCTTTGTTACACAAATTAAAGTTATGTGTATTATTCTGAATGGATTAGAAGTGATATTTGTATGGTGGAACACTTTGGGCAATTATAGGGGCAGTCTTAAGGATTTAAAGGCCCCACTTCAAATGAATTAAAAATAGATAAGCGATCTTTCACACTGCAGAACCAAATCTCTTAACAAACATTGGATACAGGGTCCCAATATGTTATTAATATAACTCTGAATAACGATGTTCCATTCCACCGATAATAATTTTGACAAAGAGTTTTAATTTCTGATGCATGATCAAGCACAATAAACCTACTTAATTAGATAAAGTAAATTTATTGCGCTTGATCCTTCTGCAAGTTTCTGCAAGCACACAAACGCAGAGAAAGTAACGTTTTAATCAAAGAAAGTAACGTTTGTGTGCTTGTAGAAGCTTCATGGAAATAGCACACATTTTGTGCTACATGATTTTTCGAACATATATATTTTCTTCAGTTAAATATTTCTTTTGAATCAGATTAGGATCGTTCATATCAACCTTACTAATTTATCGTTATTTGATTTTTATTATTTTATTTATAACTATCAATATCAATTTAAAAATGCAGTTCTCGATTTAATAGTTCAAATAAAGAATCAATTATTACATCATAAACTGATTCATAGAATTGGTCTTAACTAGTTTTAAACGAAGCCACTAATACATTTATATCAAATCATTATTTTTTGATTTTTCGTAAAACTCCCTGTCAAACTAAATGACACATAAAGTTTTGAATATCTAATAAAGGTTTCATACTGTCCAAAAAATGTAACCAAGACTTTTAAAAGAAAGACAGGAAAACTACTTTGGTAAAAAAAAATCGGCATCATTTCGTCTCTTTCTGTCTCAGAGCAAAACTATTAACTCTTGATTTTTCTCCCCCTTTCTACGTTAGCTGGGAAGTTCGTTAGTGGCATTTAACGATGAAGGTTGCTGGCAACATCTGGAGGAATTTTTCTGTGGATGAAGGAATAGCAGTGTTTTCAGATCTTTCCTCTTTTTGAGTCTAAGTCCAATTATCCTTCGTCAGGCTGTAGTAGTTCCTCAGTTGAGTTAGCGATAGCGCTTAACGATCCGTGTGTTGCCAAAAATTGGAACTAATATCAACTGTAGATGATGAAAAAAAAAAAAAGTAATATGATGAAAAAAAAAAAAATCTAAAAAGGGGAGTTATAGTAGACTGATTGGAGCCGGCTTATTTCTGAAATATACCGAGTTCATTGTTTTATCTCATTCTCGTGATAAGGACATCGTTAGCAGGCGAATGGGTTGCCGTTACAATTGAATCAAGTTCTCTTTTTCTCTCTTGATAGCAATTTTCTATCATGGGAATGAATGCGGGAGATAAAAAGGAAAATATTTTAAAGTCTTCTTTTCTCAAGGATTATTCTAAATCTCCTTAATATTCTAGGGGTTGGAATGTTTGGGATACGAAAAATTGATTCCTGGTTTTGAAAATAAGGAAGTTTGCTAAATACGCTATCAAAGACCATTACAATTCATTTCAATAAAAATTCACCCTTTTATTTCTACAATTTATGTAACTTTTCATGGATATTATACATTCTTTCTTTCATAATATTGAATTTTTTTTATATTTCTTACTTTAGAGTACTTTTTTTCTACTGAATATTTACAAGCCAACTTTTGAATATGTGGTTAATGATAAAGATACACAAGCGAATAGTTTCCATAATATTTTTTAATAATCCGGCTGAATAAATGCAAAAAAGGAAAATTCTATTATTAATGGTAAAAATTATGAATCACAAGCAAAATTAACAATTATTTCTTCACATTTTTATTACATCCCACTATACATTTATGGTTTTTAGAATACTGTTATGCTCATAATTAATTGCGAGCATGTTAATTAATACGTTAAGTAAACCAAAATGTTAAAAAATATTACAAACTTTTTTTACGAAATTTCTAAATAATTCTAGTATCTTAATCATCAATAAATTTCAATGTGTACTGTTATTATTTTTTTTTTTTTTTTTAAATTTTGGTCGTTGAAAAAAATATAAATATGGGCAATAAACTATATATTACTAATACTATATTAAATTAACAAAGCAAATAATGTCTCCTTGTTTGCCTAAAATACGAGATAGTTCAAATTCCTAATATTGGCCTTTCGTTGAAGGATTTTATTTCAATTTATTTGACTATACTTATTTTAAAAGTATAATCTGTTTTTATCTATTACTATTTAATCACAGTTAGCCGAATTGCTAGTGCTATTTCGAATCGTTTATATAATTCTTGTTTCGTAATCATCAACAAATTTAAATACGTAATGTTAACTTTGCTAAGTTTTGATCGTTGAAAAATAAAAATATGGGCAATGAACTATAAATATATTAATAGTATTATATTAAATTAACAAAGCAAATAATGGTTCATTGTTTATTAAAATGCGAGATAGTTCAAATTCCTAATGTTTGACCTTTCGTTGAAGGATTTATTTCAATTTATTTGATTGTAATTATTTTAAATGTACAATTTATTTTATCTATTACTATTTAATCATAGATAGCCGAATTGCTGTTGTTATTGAGATTTATATAATTCTAGTTTCGTAATCATCAATAAATTTCAATGTGTAATGTTATTTATTTATTTATTTTTTTGCTAAGTTTTGATCGTTGAAAAAAATATAAATATGGGCAATAAACTATATATTACTAATACTATATTAAATTAACAAAGCAAATAATGTTTAATTGTTTCTCTAAAATGCGAGATAGTTGAAATTCTAAATGCTTGGCCTTTCGTTGAAGAATTTATTTTAATTTATTTGACAATTACTTTTAAAAGTATAATACTTTTTATCTATTACTATTTAATCATAGTTAGCTAATCCTAATCGCTTATATAATTATATTTTCTTTATCATCAATAAATTTCAATGTGTAACGTTATTTTATTTTTTGCTAAGTGTTGATCATTGAAAAACAAACAATGAACTATGAATATATTAACAATACTATATAAAATTTACAAACCAAATAACGTTTCATTGTCTAAAATGTGAGATAGTTCAAATTTCTAATGTTTGGGCCTTTCGTTGAAGGATTTATTTCAATTTATTTAATTATAATTATTTTAAAAGTATAATATTTTTATCTATTGCTATTTAATCATAGTTAGCCGAATTGCTATTTCATGTATTGGCTGCTGTCATGTAAATCCTACCGTCAGCGAATCAATTTATTTTATTGTACAACGCGAATGCTGATGGATATTTTGTTAGACGCATTGGTACAGTGTAACGAAGATTCATTCCATACGTAAACCTAAGTTATTTTCTTTTCCACCTTTCTAATTTCTTCCCCGATCTCCACCATCTTATTTCTCTGCTAATAGAAAGCTGCCAATTGGAGCACCTTTACAGATCTAAGCCTCAGTTTCTTTCTTTCTTTCTAAGCTTTCTTCAAATAATAAGTTCTTATTTACTCGTATATTACTCCAATACGCTAATTTCAATATAAAGCTGTTGATTAGTTAATACGATAATTAATTATCATGGTGGTATTAAATATCTAATTAATTAAAAAATTTAATTAGTAAAAGAGTCTGAAATAAAAAATTTAAACTGTGGAATGAATCATGTTACAAATTTATAAAATGTTTAAAATTCTTAGATAATATGAATTGTTTTTATGACAATAGTTTGAATAATAGTTTTCTAAAATTTTTTGCCAATGTGGTGTTAAATTTAAACCCAAACCTGTGTTTAAATTTTAAAGAAGTACTTTTTGACTTATTGTTTTAAGAATGTATTAGCTAAATGGATTTACAATTAACTAATTTGCGTTATAAATTAGACTCTAAAATTCGCAGACATGTTTTTATGGTAATAATTCTTTAAAAATTTTTTTGTTAAAGCTGTAATAATTTTTTATAACAACTCTTTTGCTAAATCTGCGGTTAGTTTTTAAAGAAGTAATTACTGTAATATATAGGTTTAAAAGTTTATTTTAAACCAAAATTTAAATTTTTGCTTTTGTATGAATGTTAAGAAATTAGATTCCAGCAAACTGATACATTAGAAAAATTAAAAATTTTAAATTAAAAAATAAATAATTTATGTAATCGAAACTATTTGAAGAAAAACTATTTCAACAAAGTAAAGACAAAAAAAAATGTATATCGATACTTCAGAAAAAATTCTAGTCTGTTTTTTGTCGAAAATCTGTACTGTCAAAAACATTTCTAAAATTACCTTTTGGAAAAATGTATTGAAAAAAAAAGCTAAGCTGATTTCTATAACGCTTTTTCATTTAAATTTTCTCTAATGTGTATAATATTAAATTAAAAATTAATCATTTATGTAATGAAAACTATTTTAAAAAGTTTAGGCAAAAAAAAAAAAAATGTATATCAATAGTTCAGGAAAAATTCCTAATTTGTTTTTTGTTGAAATATGTACACTTCTTAATTGCCAAAAACATTTCTAAAAATTACCTTTTGGGAAAAAAAGTATTGCTAAAATACTAAACTAATTCTTGAAACACTTGTTCATTGCACTTTTTCTAATGTATATAATATACCTTTAAGAGACTTGAATAAACGTTAACAATGATTTTGCTTCAAATCTTGATAGATAATGATAATGCCCTTCAAGAGAATTTCAGTGAAAACTGACTTGTATTTGCAATATTATAGCATGGAAGAATATCTAGGAAATTCCCATCAGGCAGTACGAGTAAATCCGAGATATACTTTTTGCAAGCTCCATCAAGATTATTTGCTTTTCAAAACATTTATATCGCAAGCTACCTGTGGGAATTGGAACCAAATGGACATGAAAGCTATAATGGACTAACTGAACCATTAATCTGCAATTTACAATGCTTTTAACAACACATTTAGTAAATTAATATACTTCACCTTTAACTAATATTTAACGCAAATGGAAATTAAATTTTCTTTGATAAAATTGTTTCTCTTTCAATCATTGCTGTCTCAAACTAGAGTTATTAAATATTGAATAAAACACAGCCATCTGTTTTGATTCTGTAATATATTAAATATAACAATTAAAGATAAATGTTTTTAATTTTCTAACTGGGAAATTGTTGGAATAGTATAAAATCAATTTTAGGTATAAAAATGCTTAATTATTAATGGAGAGAAGATACGTTCCATGCGAGAAATCTTTATTTTATGGCATTGAATTAATGAATTATTTGAAATTTTGAGAGGGATAGAGATAGAGATAAGGTTAATTTGGTAGAATTAGTCGTTTCTAATTTGAATATAATTTTTTTTTCAGAGTTTCATTGAAGGTATGAGTTTGACTACCAAATAAGTGAATAATCGGTTATTAGTTTCTTTTTATATTTAGTGTTTCCAAAAAGAAATCTAAATTAAAGAAATGCACAATTAAAAGTATTGAATTCAAGACTTCAAACACGTTTTGTCTATTTTAAATAAGAAAATTAAAAATTTCTTAGAGATTTTAACAAATTATTAATCAAGAATCATTGCTGTTGGTAAAATTTCACGTTTAGTTACAGTGAGTCATAAAATGCGCTGAAAAAATCTATTTTAAAACAATTGTTGTAAACAATTTTTGTAACAATATTTGCAAGCAATTTTTCTGCTATTCTTAGAAATCAATATTTTTATTAATTATATGTTTTTATAAATTTTCATAATATGCAAGCAACATAACCCATAATACTATACTGAATTATGGGATGTTTTTTTTTGTTTTTTTTATGACACTTCGTTATTTTTTCAGCATTCAAACTCACACAAACTTAGCAAAATTAAACTAAACTACACTTATCTTAACATCACTTGGAAGAAAAGTTAAGAATCTCATAATTTTCGTACGATGTATTTTGACACTTACGTAAAATATGTAATATATAATATAAAATATCACTTAAATTCTGTTTGAAAGTGTACTGACTACATTATGCCAATATATTATATACATATAATAAATATAATATATAAGATATATGAGAGAGTATTTCAACATATTTCTTTTCTAAATGTAATGGTTACTATAAGCGCCGATATTTTTCATTTTACAAATAAGCTGCAGAAACTCACATGAAACGCTGAAAACTAATATCACCAAGTACTATATTCTCTTTGATAACGTACGCGGACATTTCTAGTATGATTTATCGTGATGAAAAACACAGACTGAGTGAGACGAGCACGCAACTAAGGATCATTGAAATACAGAGATGACTGATCGACGAAGTTGATTCAAAGCAATAAATGGGAGTTACGGAAAAACAAGATGAGGTATTGTAGGAAGATACATGTACACCTGGTGAGTGGGTATAATATATTTTAAAATAAAATATAAGATGGATGTTGATGTCAGAACAGTTTTCCAAAACTTTGTAGAAGTAATACAAGTTTATTCAAAATTTGCTGATCAATTTTTGTGCGCTCAATTGGCAATGCATAGACAGTAACTTGTAAAAGGGGTTACCCTATGAAAATACTACAAACCATAAATTTAAATCATTATTAATATTAACTAAACAACCTCCTTGTTAGCTTATTAGAATAGGTAGAACATAAAATTATATCAGCTTTAATCTCAACTAAATTAAAAACTGTAGAATGATATTTCATTTTACATTATCTACATAATATTTAAAATTAAAATAACCATTAAAGGCTTATGAAAGTTTTCTATTTATGTACACTCATGTCCATAAATTAAGGATAATAAAGTTCAGGCAAAGAAAGAGACAGAAGCAAAAAAATTTGACTTATTTGTAAAGTCTATTCATTAAACAAAAGGTAAAGAGCAAAAAATGCTATATGTTTGACATAATTAATAAAATTGCGATTTTTACTCCTGAGCAAATTTCAAAACAGAACCTATTTACAAAAAACAGTATAACATGGTTAGTATGATGGTTAATATGGAGTATGTCTCCCGGACGATGCAATACAGGCCTTACAACGCCTAGGCATGCTGAGTATCAAATTATCAATCTGATCTTGGGGAATATTACACCACTCATCAAGCAATGCCCTCCGAAGTTCCGGTTGACAGGTGGGAGGGGGTTGACGGGCTGCAATTCGTCGGCCAAGCATATCCCACACATGCTCTATTGGATTCAAGTCCGGTGAGTATGCTGGCCAATCCATACGGGTGATATCCTCCAATTGAAGGTATTCATCTACAATGTTTGCACGGTGAGGACGGGCGTTGTCATCCATAAACATAAATTCAGCACCAATGGCGCCCCGAAACAAACGTACATGTTGTTGAAGAATGACATCCCGATAGATGTGGCCTGTCATCGTTACACTCTGAACATGAGGTCAGTTCTGGAACTAAGAATAATTCCTCCCCAAACGAGCCATCCTGCACCACCATAACGGTGTCGTTCAATGGTGTTCTCTTGCGTGGTAACGGGTACCTGGCGATCTCCATATGAAAGTCCGTCGAGAATCAGACTGTAAACAAACCTGGATTCGTCGGAAAACATCACACAAGACCACTGTTGCGGTGTCCACAATGCATGCTCTCTACTCCAGGTTAATCGCAGGCGACAATGAGTTGCGCTAAGTGGAACACATCTGACAGGCCTACGAGCATATAGACCAATGTGCCCTAAGCGTCTGTACACGGTCTGCCTTGAAACTGTCGTACCAGTAGCTGAAGAGAGCTCACGAGACAGGTTTGATGCTGTGCTCCGTCTGTTTCTTTTGGCAGTAACTGCTAAATACCGGTCCTGATTCGGCGTTGTAACACGGGGGCGACCTGGGCTGTAACATCTACTCACATTACCATCATCTTGGAATCGTTGCCAAAGCCTGGAGATGACACTCTGGGCGATTCCAAGTTCCTCGGATACTTCCAGCTGGGTACGTTCACATTCCAGTCGTTCGATAATTCTACCACGTAAAAATCATCCAAATGTTTCCTTTGTGCCATAACTATGCGGTTATTACACTGAAAGGCTTTTAAAGCGCTTGTGAACAATTTTACTTCTTTGCCACCATTCCTTATATATCCCTCTCTTACACTCGTCATTGTGACGTATTATCGGCGCCATCTGGTGGTTTCCTGTAATTTGCATATTCTTCTTCAAGATGTCTGTGATAATTCTACAGGTGAAATTTTTATTTTAGAGTTCAATTTCTGTGTGATTCTGAATTATCCTTAATTTATGGACATAAGTGTATATCAGTTGACGCCATAATCTGCTATTGTATCTATTTTCGATATGATTATATATGTAATAACGAATATATATATAACAAATATATCTTTTGCAAAAGACGTTTTGCACTCCAGATTTGAGAAAATGCTAGTAGCAGATTCAAGTACAGATGAGAGAATCACCCTGATCATACCATGTTGGATTTTGCGTATGTATATAGATACAAAATTTGTTGACTTATCACTACCACATTTACGAGCTATCACGTGTGATTGTTGAGTTATCACATTTAAGCAATTGCGAATCTTGTAAAGAGGAAAATCACGTTTGTTTTGTGTATACAGAAACCAATATGATAATACAGTCTGTACAGCAAAAATAAACAATTTTCTAATGAAAATATTAAAGAACTGTCGCAATAAAAATTAAGAGTCATCTAATTTAATATTCCTTATGACATCTTGCGTCATTAATATAATAATTATTTAAATATGATTACATTTTTTTTTCAAAGGAATTTTTAAAAAATTGAACCTATTTTTGTTTGTTAAACTTCAGGAATCCTTTCCAAAAATACCAAATTTTATTCAACAACTTATCTTAGAGAAGTCTGAAATTAAATTAAATTTTGTTGATATGAACACGATCATATCAACAAAATTTCATGCAACGTATGCAAATATTTTGTTTTTTAATTTTGAAAAATGAACATTTTACTTTGCAGACATTTAAGCACTTAAAATAAGAGTCTTAAAAAAGAAGAATAGACAATAGAAGAATAAATAGAAAAATCCGACAAACATTACGGAAAAAGAAAAAAGGCGCCTGTCATTAATGCATTAAATACTTAGGCTGTCTGTTAGACGCATTAAGGAAACGACTGTTGTAATACTAGTACAAGTTTCCACAAGTGTTTCAGTAAATAAATGGATAATGATGATTTCGTCTTACGTCTGAAAGTTGGCTAATAATATTTTTTTATTTAACGAGGCTTTAAATAAAGAAACGAAACATTTGTGATAAAAAAAACTATAATAGACATTGCAAGAATTGAAGATAGACATTATTTGTTCATATTTATAACAGTTTTTTTTAAATATTGGTTTCTAACTCTACAAGGCCTTATAAGTCTTAATGAATTTAAGATTATTAAAAAAACTATAATAGACATTGCAAGAATTGAAGATAGACATTATTTGTTCATATTTATAACAGTTTTTTTTTAAATATTGGTTTCTAACTCTACAAGGCCTTATAAGTCTTAATGAATTTAAGATTATATAATCGACTTATTTTTCAGATTGCACAAGATTCAGAAATATGTTTATATAATTATACAAATTTTTAATAAAAATTAACAGTTATAAAATGTATTTTAAAGGAGTTAAAAAAAGTTAAACAAATTTCTTAATGAAAACGATGAATTTATTTTATTCATTTTAAGTCCATGGAAAAAAAACCATGTTGATAATAACTGTTTATTATTAAAAAGAGAAAATATTTTCATAAGTTGATGATTGACGATGCGTTTTTATTTTTAAATAATGTATTCATGTTATACAATGTACGAATATTATTACTTTGTTTTTCACTGTTTGCTTGATATATTGTAACAAAGCAAGAATTATATTTAAATTTTAGACATAAAAATACGTTAGTTTACTTTATTCAATTCAATTCAAAATTAAAACACTTAATTATTAGCCAACACATTAATTATTGGTTTAAATATTTTCTCATCATTTCATTGAACACATGAAATAAAAGTTTACAAAATTTTATATTATTCATATTGCATTTAATGTCAAAAGTTTTATATGTAACTTCTGTTTAAAATTAATTTGACTGAGTTGTTCTCTTGAAATGTGTGGTTATGAGCAAATAAGCCATGCTGTAAAAAGATGTTGCATGTGTACTATTTATGCTTATAGATTTGGAAGATACATTCTTTTATTAAAATCATACTGTACTGTGCTTAGAGTAGGAAGAAATGTGACTATTAAGAGTCACACCAGTTTATGTGTTGTTTAATATTTTCTTAATATTAAAAAATCGATTCATGTTTATAAAAACATTAAAAAAATGTGTTACTCAATAAAACCACGTTATTTTTGAACTATCGTTTTTTTCTGTTGTTGTTTTGAATAAATAAATATGAGAAGGTGTCCAATTATTATGCAAAATTTTAAGATTAAAAATAATCGTAATTTTACTATTTCTTACAAAACCTAAGAAAATTAGTTCGAACCTTCATGAGTACTTGCACTTATTTCCTTGTCAACATTATATATATATAACATTATATATGCAAAAAGATGATACATATATAACACTAAAACAGTCTAAAGTGGAGCTACATATTTTTTGCAGCAAACTCTTCAATTGTTATATGCATAAATGTTATGATTTTTATAATTTTAAAACTATCATAAGTTTGCAGTAGTTTCTATCATTATCTATTAGAAGTAGGTTACTGGTAATGG
This sequence comes from Caerostris extrusa, assembly GCA_021605095.1. Lineage (NCBI taxonomy): Eukaryota > Metazoa > Arthropoda > Arachnida > Araneae > Araneidae > Caerostris > Caerostris extrusa. Next base: position 146,838 of record BPLR01014848.1, on the reverse strand, counting down.
CGTAAATATGTTAATTTCTGCGTCTTATGAAATTTAAAAATATTAATTGGTATATTTTCTACTAAATACTTACCTGTGAATACAACATATTCCAACACTTATTCCAGAATATCAAAAAACAAATAATGTTGTTAAAATCTTTATTCAACTAGAACTATTATTCTGATAAAGCCAATGCAAGAAATCTTTTTGCTATTTTGGTTTTGATCAACCTATATCGATTAAATATGTAGACTACGTAAAATTTAGATAAAATTTATGAAATGTATAAATTTCTTGTAAATAATTAAAAAAAAAATCTGTTTTGGGAAAACTGTGTTTTGTTTTACAATGTTAGAATCTTAACTACTGATGGTTTCTTAAGAGATACTGTAAAAGTATTATTTAACACAGTAATTCTTAACTACAGATGTATGATTTTAGTCTTTAAAAACTGATTTATTGTAATATATTTTATAAAAAAATAAAATTCATATTAAGAACACATTAATTATCATGCTAACTGTTAGTTAGATACATCATTTAGTGCAATATAGCAAAGTCGTTAGTGATTCGAAAAGTAAATTATTCCAATTCCTTTAATTCCTTAATAGCTATCATTAAAAATAATGCTTTAGCAATTACTGTCACTTTGTTTAGTTGATTATATACGATTTCTAAATTTTAATCTAATACGATATTAATGTGCCATTTCTTTCGAAGGAGCCATTTTCCTTGAATAACCAACAGGAAACAATTTTTTTTAAGCGCTAAAAGAAAAAGTGTTACTTAAAAAATGCTATGAATGATAGTATGGTTTCTATTGGAATATATGCATGATTTCAAAACGTATTCTCATCCAAGAGAATTTCCAAGGCCTGAAAGAAACTACCTAAATGTCGTGATACAAAATTTTAAAGTAATAAAAGAAAATTTCAAAATGTATCGTATAGCAGTACTCTTTTTCGTCAAAAATACATATAAATAGAAATTTGTAGATAAAAGTTTAACGCCGTTTAGAAAATTTACTTCTATCACTCGTTTCTGAGGATCAAGATGTAACTGTAGTATATAGTAAAATTTTGAAATTTTTTTACATTTATATTTTATACTATAAATGCAAGATATAAATTTAGAAGCAACTACCAAATAAATAAAAGCATAAGACTGGAGAAGCTTTTATGCAACAACCTTGCAATATTTTATTGAAAAAATGCTTTCTTTGAATCTTTAAGGCCTTTCAGCATTTTTTTTACATATGGTATTGAAATGCGAGGGATTTCTCTGAAGAGACCTTTTTAGTCGAAAGAGACCAGTTGTACCCTTATTCTCTATCATCGCGTCTCCATAGAAGTACATTCTTGGAGATGTAGGCAGAGATAGAATATGTTATATTTCACACAATATGTGACTTGAGGCCTAGAGTGAAGGAGTTATTTGGCAATATATTCAGTCCCGGGGATTCCGGAGATTCGTTGCCTAGAGCCGAGTTTATTTCCTGAGGCTATTAACAAGGGTGCTTGTGAAACTATTTTAATATTTGAGGTTATAAAAGTAAGAAGAAAATATTTCATATATCTTTTTTTGGACCACAGCATTTTCATACATTCTGGGCATAGAAGCAATATTGTCAACATATATTTAATAGACATGGCGTCATGAATATCAAAGGAAACAAAAACGTTTTATGATCATAATACTGGGAAATTCTTTACATTACCAGAAATGTGATCACTTAGGAAGTTTAACAAGTAGAGTATTTAATTTTAAATTTTGAAAATTTATAGAAGGTCTCAAAAAATTGATTTATGATCATTTCATTCTTTTAAGTACCAGAGAAGAGATGTGCATGAAAATTGTAGTATTGAAATGTATAATCTTAATTTGCAAAACTGTGCCATCTCCTTTCATCTTCACAGATCGAGTTTACGTTACCTTGACAGTTAGATCAAATAATTTTAATTTTTCTTAGTTTTTGAACTAGAATGTTTGCAAATAATTTTAGAGTATACATTTTTATTTCTAATTCTGGTTGTTAATAATCTCCCTGGTACAAGAAAGCCTACACCAGGTCCAGAAGACCCTGTCGCTGGCGAGTGGTCCATGGCTAAGGGTAATATGCAGCTTCACTTTAGAGAGGGACCAAGAGGGCTGAAGACTGACTAAACCACAAGACAACGCTCTAGGATCATATTAGACCCGTACCTACGGTTTAAAGTGGCTTCCGAACCCCTATAAACATAAATGGCACCGACGGGACTCACCCGAAATCAGTGGAACAGAGTGCCAGACACCCGATCATTCATTCCCATTTATAATTCTTTTAAAATATGTTTATAATGATTTCAGTAATGCACTTGTTAATATACCTTTAAATATTTATGTTCTCTCTGTTTTTTCCCATTAAATGACGTGTTGTTTTCGAATGCTGGAAACTTTGACGTTAGTCATTCGCCACTAAAAAGCATAATGTAGCAGATGCAGTGTTACTCCCTGTGCACCATGGAGATCTTGCTACATTGTACCATCATTTTATATCATTATTTAGTACAAACACCCCTCCACCAACGGAAATCTGAAGTATTCGCATCTCTCTTCCTCCAGCCCAATGGAAAGACATTTAAGACTGACTATTTAACGTACTCCTTAAAGGCATGAGACATGATAGATTTCGTTTCGGAATCGTTTGCAAGAGGGGCCAAACAGCACCTTGACGAAAGATCCACACCCAACGAGTTATCCAGCAGGTGACTATCTACCTTCATGATAAAACATGCAACTCTTAATTCTCTTTGAAGCAGAAAAATAGGAACTTGAATAATACCTGAAGATATTATATCTGGAATTTAATACCTGAAGACAGTGCATCATTTCTTAAAATTAAAAAAGATGCTTTTTATAGTTATAATCAATAATTTTCTATTAATTATATTTTTCATTCGTAAAAAAATCTTTTATAATCAAATATTAGCATTAAGTTTACAAAAGGTTTTCAAACAATCAGTTTCTAAGTTTCATATCTAATTTTGTATGTCGTTTTGAATAATATTAATTTCAACGCTTTTAACGAAAATATATTGCATTTCGAAAGACAAAAGAATCGTCTAGACGTCTAGGAAACTCAAGCAAGAATATATATAGTTGTTGGAGCAACTTTTAAATTACACATAGAGAAACCTTTATCCTTGTAGAAAATATTTATATCATATAGCGTCCTACGATATTCGATGAAAATATCAGTTACAGTTTTTAAAAAGCAAAAACAATTTAAAACATTTCATTTCAAATGTACAGAGAAGGATGCTGTTAGACTGTCTAAAAAATTGTGTTGAAGAGGCAGAAAGTTTATAACCACCGTTTTCAATTACATTTTCTTCAATATTCGACAAGAAGGAGAAAAATTCTTCGTTCCAGTACCGCATGAAGATAAAACGGAGAAGGCCTTGGGACAAATAAAATTTACTCTGGCAGATCAGGCCTGGAGTATTCCTTTCTATTATATCTCATGCAATTTACAGCAGCGTCTACAAAAAATATTTTCGCGTGTCATTTAAAATTTTTTTCTAATGGGCAAAGATTCTTCTGGCTGTAGCACAGTTTGTAGTATTATGTTTTCAGCCGTTACAAACGTCCTAAAAGGCATAAAGTCTTTTAAAAAATGTCGGAATGAAAATGGCAGGTAACGAAAAAACCATACCAGTATGCAAAAAAAGTCAACGAAGAAAGGTTTGCAGGATAAGAAAGTGGTAAAAAAAAGCTGCGTCGTTTTGAGTGATAACAGAAAAAGTTACTCCCACCATCACCTCGCCATAGAACACTTTTAGTGGATTTAGTTTACAGGCTATGAAGCTGTATTGAATTTCTTTCAAATGCTTGCTGTCGAGGATTTGACGTGAAGTGCGCCTGAGGACCACAAATATCAAGCACGATTTCTAGAAAATCTTTAGGTTTTAAGAGAAACCTCGTGTAGTGTTCTGCATGGACCAGTCAGCTTTTCTTATGACCAGAGCTGTCGTGGTTATCAGACTTGCAATTAATGTACCGCCTTCTAAGGCTTTGTTTACGAAATACATTCTTTAAATATTCTTGCTTTATCAGTTAGTATTAAATATGATAAAAAGGGAAAACTTTTTTCTTTGTCAAAGCATTTTTCTAAAGAGGAAATATTGAAAATGCCTACTTAAACGTAAAGAATAAATAATTGCATTGAGTACAGACTGTCTTAATTCTTTTTAAGATCAAATTATAGTATGAGTTTTTTATGTTTTGAGATGAGTTTATGCCTTTTCATTACAAAGTAATTTTGAGGTATATATTTAAAATAATAGAATGATGTTAGTGATTTTATTTTACATAATGAATAATTAGATAACAACATACTTTTGTTGAAAGAACTGCAGTGTTTGGAGATTAAATTTAATTTCAGTTTAAGAATAGATAATTATATTTTTAAGAAAGATTATGTTTTATTTATAATAAGATACCTTGAAAATAAGTTTTACTTATTTAATATAATCAGATTACAAAAATTTTAAAACACAGTTTAAATACAAGATTTGTCTCAAGAAGTAACAGAAATCTGGGTGACAAAGAAAGAGAGACAGAGAGAGACAGAAAGAGACAACTGCACAGAGCTTTATTTGTTAACAACTTTATTAATGGATTACTGTTTTGTTGTTTTAATGCTTTTCTAAGAAAAAGGATAGCTTTAAGAAAAATTGGTCTATTTTAATTTACATGTGAGAAAAACAAAGAAAAAATCCGCAAAGACATTTCTACACTAAAGAAACATGTTGACTGAATCATGTTAGTTAATCATTTTTAAATTATCTCAGTTTACGAGAAATGACTTTTAAACTAGCAACCTATTTTCCAGAGCCAGACCTGACGATGTAAACTGCCAAGTTATTTTTTAAATCTTGTGCAACAATTATTATATATAAAATGCACAAATTGTTTCTTAAAAATATTAAAAATACTTGATATTTTCTCTCAGTAATGTGATATTAGTAATATACTTTATCATTATGAAAGAAAAAAAATCGTTGTATTGGGAAATTAATTTACTTCTATTTGATGATTAATCTATACTCTTTCTCTTGCTATTTCCTTATTACTCACAAGCTACTTATCAAGATATTCGATTAAATTGATTAATGAGAAATGTTTTCAGGTTTATACAAAGTTATGAGAGACTACCACCTGTATGGATCTGATGTTGATAAGAGAGAGGAAAAACCAACAAGAACGTGACACAAGGGAGAGGATGGAACAAAAAGAATTGAAGACCGAGCCAGGGAAGGCCACATAGCTACTGATGAGTCTGAAACGACTTGTGGGCAAAAGTTACAGGAAGAATTCACAAGACCAAACAAAACGTTAAAGGTTAGACAGAGCTCTTACAATGAAAATACAATACAAAAATGCAACTGATGAACGAATTAAAATATAGAAAACCACAATAATTAAAAAACCCGCAGCTTTCAAACATTTTCTGCATCGTTTATCAAAAACTGTGTTTCTCTTTTTACACCATACATACGTACATGAAACAAATTGCACTAATATACGAAATTTATGTACGATATTATTTCCATGCCTATTTATAATGTTTTAAGTAGACAATGGATTGAAATAATAAAAATCCCACATTGACCGAAATAGAAACTATCTATATGACTTGATTTCATGTTCCTATCATTGATAGTGCATCTTCAATTACTACCTTATCAGATTTATCCACATGGGGTGTCGATAGCAGTACCAAATTTTTTTAAAAAGTAACATTTCTTCTCTTGAAAGAGTTTTCTTGATTTCAAGTCATCGACCTATAAAGTTGTGACCTTGTAGAACAATTTTTATAAATAGAGTCATAATGATCAAATTCCACAAATGCAAGACCTCGCTTCTTGTCATTTGTCTTGTCTACAACGACATTTACACTTACATTTATTGGTACGATATCTACTGAAATATTCACAAAGACCTTCTGTACTTAAGTCATCTCTTTATCTATTCACATGCAGTTTATTGACCATTACCCGAGTTTTGGGTTTATCTGAATTTTCACGACAAGTACAATATGTTTTAAGTTACCCCGACGATTTTGTGTGGTCTTGTAGTTTGAACATCAACCATGTGAGATCGCTTGTAGGTGATGTAGCAAAATTCTCGGGCTTTTTCTAGAATGCTGTTGATTTATAATTCAAACACTCAATGAAAGGCTTGAGGAATCGCTGGAGTTCAAAGTTCTACGGCTCATGTTCCTTGGACAGGAATTTATCCATCTTCTCATTCAATGTCTCGGGAGGCAGAGCATAAGTTTGCAAATGATTGGGTATTTCTCAAACTACCTCATCATTTGCAAACTTATCCAAGAAAGAACATTCTCGAAAATCATTTAATGCTTTGTTTACCATTTGTTAAATTACATAAATGCCTGCCCAATTTTTCTTCATGGTAATTTTTCACTTATATTTTTAATCTTAAACCCGTATAAAGATTTTTAAAAAATGATAGCTTCCTGAAAGATTTCAACTTTTATCCTTCAATTATATATGACACTAGAATGATGATGATTTCTGATTTTATCCTGCAAGTATATATAAACACAACACATGCAACTTATACAAGAAACAGTCTGTCTGAAAAACATTTAATGCTTTATTTACCATTTGTAAAGTTCCATAAAGTGGTTGTGCTATTTTTAAGTTGAGTGTTTTCATGAAGCAAAAATCACAAACAGAAAAGTGTGAAATATATGTAATGAAAGAGCGATATAACATTTAACAAAACGCTTTATTTTTGCTGGACGTCTGATCTGAGTATTTTTAAGGAGAAAGGTGCTACACAAAAATAATCCAATCATAATCCACTTAAAAAGTTGTAAGATTTGTATTTCTTTAATTCGTTTAAGAAATTAAATTATGAAACATGATAGTGTATATAGATATTATACTCATGTTACAAACAACAATTAAGTTTAACTTTAAAAGAAACAAAAGTATTTGCCCACACATTTCGAAAGCATTCGAGAAATAGCATAAATTTTGGAAAATGGTGGAAAACCTTCCCGCTGAGTTATATCTTGACTTTTCTGCCAAAATGGTTGGAGATGGGAACCTAAGATCCATTTCAGTTCCAGACGCGCATGCAATTTTGGAGTTTCTGCTTTTATCCAAATATATTTATTCTTCTTATTTAAATATTGTAGAGAAAAAATGATTTTACAATAAGACAAAATAAAGTTCTAATGGTATTTTTTAAAGTAGGTTGTGTGATAAATTGTTTGAGAATTTATTTTATGATTAAACAAGTTTTAGACAGAAAAAAAGACAGCTTTTTATGCATCTTGATTTTGATGTATCGATTTGAAATCAAGTAGTTAATATTTTATTTGATGTTAAAAAAAAGCCATTTTAAAAGTCAGAATTAAATTACATAAAAGGTTTTATTATTAATTAAATAATGTAGATAATATCAAAAGTGCTTTTTGATTTTTCATTTTACAAAATATTTCATTTATAAATGTCATTTCATAAACTGCAATAAATTCGTGTAAACTTATTTGATCTAATACTTAGTCCAATAAAAAGATTACTGCTCTTTTCGTTAACAAAGATTGATTAACTTATAAAAAATTAAAAATCTAAATTAAAATGAGAACATTATTTAAAACATCTAAATTCCTGTGAAAGTTAGTGACATGCTAACTGATAGCGACAACCGATAATAATAGCATATCGATCATTTCATAAACTACAGTAAATTATCGTAAACTTATTTTATCAAAGATTTAATTCACTAAAAAGATTAATGCTCTTTTCATTAAATAGATTGTTTAACTTATAAAAAATTTAAAATCTGAATTAAAATGACATTATTTAAAATATCTATACTCCCTGTGAAAGCTACTCCTATTTTATCTGGTTGAGGAACAATTTATAAATCTTTAAATGTGAAAATGAAGAAACTCATTTAAAATTTATAATATCGAAATACATTTAAGATGCAATTAATCAGATAAGCATTTCCAAATTCACTCTTTAAGGTATGGAAAATGAAATAAATTCAATTCAATAATCATATTTACATTTTTGCCGAACCAATATTAGATAACAATATATAATGTTAACTTTTATGTCTTGATTCGTTTTAATATTAAATAAAAAATAAATAAGTCATTTATAAAACTGTAAGGAATACTTATGAGAATTTTTAAGGAAATTGAAATAAAAATTAAGTAACTTATAAAATTCTTTTATTATTTTTAATTTTTTTTTTTGAGATCTTTCTACGATGTTAATTAAGTTTAAATTTAGATGACGTATTACTAAATGCTATATATTCCTTTCAGACATGAAGTGATGAAATATACATTACAAAAAAACAATTTTTTTAATTATTTTTTGTAATATTTTCTATTTTATGCAATTCCATTTTTAATAACTAATCTTACAATTTATTAATTTACAAATAAGAGAACTATTTCGTCTATTTAATAGAAGCTTTGGATATATATAATTTAATTTTTAATGGAAATTAGTGAATTAAATTTTACTTTTATATAAATATTGTACATCAAGATAAAAAAATCAAAATGAAAGAAATGAAGAAATACAGTTATCTCCTTTCCCTCCCATGACATTAACTCATTTGCATTTAAAAGTTGTTATATAATCATGCCAATTTTAAAAGGTATAATTAATAGATTGAATTGCCTAAAATAAATAAATAAAAAAATTAGGAATTGAAACGAATTTCAAAAAGAGATTTTTGTTCATTCGTAGAAGACGTAAATGATACAAGTTACCTTGCAATGCTTGCAAAAGAGTTAAATGAATAGAAAAATATTTTATAGTGAATATCATGCCAATAACGTTGTAATTATAATAAAATTTATACAAAAGATTGTCATATAAAAATACTTACTTTTATTAATTCGTGATAAAAAATATCAGATAATGAAAATACTAAGTTCATTTTAAGTATACTACATTTCAATATCCAAAGCAGATTGAATGTTTGCATGTCTAGACATGTAATTACAATATCAACAATTGGAAAGCCAACTGAACAAAAATCTTGCACAGATGCAAAAAGCATAAAGTTTACAATTGTTTCTTACTAATGTATTTGGTATACAAGAAAAATATTCCATTACTAACTTAAAATATGAAAAAGAACGAAATACAGTTTTATTATGAATTTAGGTCAATGAAAGAAAGTTGCACTTTATTCTTTTTCGTTGAAGGAGAACTGAAGTGCTGGAAGAAACATTTTAAATGCGTTATAATAGTCAACTCTTGATTAGTACACGTTATCTAACCATTGTAAACGAAAAATACAACGTATTAAATAAAAACGTAAGTAAATTACTTACATGGTAAAGTATAAATAAATAGTTTAGTAAACATCTCTACTAAAAATACTAATCTGTAATCAAAATACTTCACATCACTGCAATATAGGATTTACTTCAAGGGAAGATTTCTTACTTAGATCTATTTTGGTTAAAATAATTTGCAGCATCCCAAATTTTCTGTAAAAAGTTATAATTTATACTTTAAACAAATAAATAATGTAAAATAATGTATAATCTATAATAATGTCTTTTGTGCATTCGTAGAAGACGTAAAATGATACAAGTTACCTTGCAATGCTTACAAAAGTTAAATGAATAGAAAAATATTTTATAGTGAATATCATGCCAATAACATTGTAATTATAATAAAATTTATACAAATATAAATATTCACTATAAATTTATAAATTCGAGCTAATTAATTTTACTACTGAATTAAAGGAGTTATGCATTTAATATTTTATCGATATGGACTTAAAACTAATTTAAACGATTTCAAAATGTCAAAGATAAATAAAATATAAAGAAAAGGATTCTAATAAAAACGAGAACACTTTCGAATGTTAAATATTTCCTCAAACCATATAAAAACGGAAACTTAATTAAAAAGTAGGATAGCAAAATTCGTATAAAGTAATTGCAAAGAAATTGTGTACAAGACGAAAATAAAACCTATTTATAAATATGAGAAACACTATTTAATTTTAAGTGTATTTATCTTTTTATTCTTTGATAATTTTTTCGATGAATGAAGTAGTTTTTAGTATAATTATTCATAAAGGTTAATAATATTATGTGAGATATTGATTACTTTTACAATTTGGGCGGAATTAATTCCAAGTTTAAATCATCAAGTATCTAAAAATCAAAAATGCATGAGATACCTCTGCATTTGACCTTTAAAAGCATGATGTTTTTAGTGCAATAAGGATCATTGCTTCACCGAATGTTCCTTTTAAGTTAAATCTAAAGAAGATCAGTAAAAAGTTGGAATTATCTCTGAAGTATTATTGAAAGAGTTGAAAGAATAACTGGTTGTTGCTAAGGATGATTTAGAAATCATCCATTTTAAATATTTATTATTATTTTCATTGGAAGGACTGTGAAAAAGGACGATTATTACAAAACAGAAAGCTTCTATTTTTCAGTAAAATAATTACCCTCCCTTTGTACTAACTACAATGTTTTCGTGTATGAATACTTTTATAACGTAATTAGTAGTAAAGATTAACAATATTATATGAGATATTGATTACTTTCACACTTTGGGCGGAATTAATTCCAAATTTAAATCATCAAGTATCTAAAAATCAAAAATGAATGCGATACACTCTTCATATTTCATTGGTGGAACATCTAACCTTTAAAAGAATGCCGTATTAGTGCAATAGGAATCACTACTACACCGAATGATTCTTTTAAGTTAAATTTAAAGTAGATCAATAAAAAAACAGTCTAAAAAGTAGACATTATCTCTGCAGCATTATTGAAAAGGTTTAAAGAATAACTAGTTGTTGCTAAGGATGAATTAGATATCATCCATTTCAAATATTTATAATTATTTGAAATGGAAATGGAGATTATTACAAAAAATTTTTATTCTTTAAGGAAAATAATCACCTTTTATTTGTACTGACTACAATATGAAAAATCTTTAGCCATAAAAAGCTAAGATAATAAGATACTTGAGAATTTATTTGAATTTTCCCTTACCAAATTCAAGAGTGAATATAATCCTGTCTCAAGGCACATTTAAATGCCTAGGATAGTGCTGGGTGACATTAAATACCCGCTGTCAATTCTTTCTGAAAAGGAATGTGATTCAATTTAAAACGCATCTTCTATACACGGCATGAGTCATCCGCATACGGAGCTGACATTTTGTGATGTGTTCCAAGATGACTGACGGCTAGAGTTATGACATCAAAGATATAAAAGAAATATCACGTTAAAGCCTAAAAACGATTTGAACTTCGACTTTATCATACAAGGGTCTCATCTTTGACATCTGCTTAGCATAAACTTTGAACCAAATGAGTAGCTCGGTAGTTTATATCTTCATCCATTTTCAACACATGCGAATTTTGAATTTTTCTGAATTCTGAAGTTTTCAGCTTGAAACGGGTTCTTTTCTTGGAAAGTTATGCGATGCCTAGAATAACTTAAAGTTTATGTTAGTTAGTAATAAAGCTTTTGTGTACTGTTTAATAAAATTTTTAAAGATTTTGTTAAATTCTTTGTGTTTAAGTGATTCCTTTCGTACTCATCATTATTTTAGAGAAAGATTTTCATTTGTAGCTTACAGAAAATATTAAGTTAAGAAAAGGGAGAGAACTTCACTAGAAAAAGGGAATATCATGAAAGACAAAAGCATAGTTTATTTGCAGATTTCAAATTTAAATGTTTGGAACTATGAGCAATTAACATTGATTGTATATGATATCTCTCCAAGAATTCTATTCATGGTCTTTTACCTGTAGACAATAGACAATTCAATTATTTAACATGGCTTGCAACACATTATCTACTATAAATATCAAGATATCTTTGTAGCTCGAAGATATCTTGAGGGATTTCATGTGTGAGTGGTCATTTCTAAATATCATCATACCTTCTATAAAATAATGAAATATGGTAAGTCATAAAAAGTATTTCTTACAAATGTCAATTTATATTTAATTGAAAGATGTTTATCAATATTATTAAAAAAGCATATGAAATCCATAAAGAACATTTAATTTGTATAAACTAAGGAGAGCTCACATACATGTTCAATGCTGTAAGTTATAAAAATATCAATGTAAATCATTTTAATTGAGTTTTATTTATTTTTATTATTTTTTTTTTCTCCTTGCGAATTATAACTAGTCTTCCTCCATGTTATTACAAAATATAAAGTTGCACGTATAATACTGACTGGAAGGGATGTTTGTATACTGGCACACTTTGGGCAGGCAATTATAGGGGCAGTGTCGGGGATTTAAAGGTCCCACTTCAAATGAATTAAAAATTGATGAGCGATCTTTCGAACTGTAGAACCAAATCTCTTAACAAACATTAGATACAGGGTCGCAATGTGTTATTAATATGATTCTGAATAACGTTGTTCCAATCCACCGTAATAATTTTAATACAGAGAAGGTTTTAGTTTCTGACGCATGATCAAATACAATAAACCAACTTAATTAGAGAAAGTAGGTTTATTGTGCTTAATCATTCTGCAAGCACACAAACACGTTACTTAGAGAACACGTTACTTGTGTGCTTGCAGAAACTTCATAAAATTAGACACACATTTTGTGCTCCATGATTTTCAGACTCTAAATATTTTCTTCAGTTAAATATTCGTTTTTAAATAGATTAGGATCTTTCAAATCAACCTTATCAATATAATTTTATTTGAATTTTTATTATTTTATTTATAATTATCAATGTCAATTTAAAAATAGAGTTATTGAGTTAATAGTTCAAACAAAGAATCTATCATTACATCATAAAACGGATTCAAAGAATTGGTCTCAACTTGTTTTAAATCAAGCCACGAAAGTAATACGTTTATATCAAACCATTAATTTTTGTTTTTTACCGTAAAACTCCCTGTCAAACTAAATCACACATAAAGTTTTGAATATCTAATAAAGATTTCATACTGCCCAAAAAATGTAACCAGGACTTTTAAAAAGAAAGACAAGAAAACTACTTTGGTAAAAAGAATCGGCATCATTTCGTCTCTTTCTGTCTCAGAGCAAAACTATTAACTCTTGATTTTTCTCTCCCCTTTCTACATTAGTTGGGAAGTTCGTTAGTGGCATTTAACGATGAAGGTTGCTGGCAACATCTGGAGGAATTTTTCCTGTGGCTGAAGGAATAGCAGTGTTTTCAGATCTTTCTCATTTTTTGAGTCTAAGTCCAATTATCCTTCGTCAGACTGTAGTAGTTCCTCAGTTGAGTTAGCGATAGCGCTTAACGATCCGTGTGTTGCTAAAAATTGGAACTAATATCAACTCTAGATGATGAAAAAAAATCTAAAAAGGGGAGTTATAGTAGACTGATTGGAGCCGGCTTATTTCTGAAATATACCGAAGTTCATTGTTTTATCTCGTTCTCGTGATAAGGACATCGTTAGCAGGCGAATGGGTTGCCGTTACAATTGAATCAAGTTCTCTTTTTCTCTCTTTATAGCGATTTTCTATCATGGGAATGAATGCAGGAGATAAAAATGAAAATATTTTAAAGTCTTCTTTCTCAAGGATTATTCTAAATCTGCCTTAATATTCTAGGGGTTGGAATGGGTAGATTTGGGATACGAAAAATTGATTCCTGGATTTGAAAATAAGAAAGTTTGCTAAATAGGCTATCAAAGACCATTACAATTTATTTCAATAAAAAATTCACCCTTTTTCTGCAATTCATTTAACTCTCCAGGATATTATACATTTTTCTTTCATAATATTACATTTTTTATATTTCTTACTTTAGAGCACTTTTTTTCAACTGCCAATATTTGCAAGCCAACTTTTGATGTGTGGTGAATGATTGAGATACACAAACGAATAGTTTTCATAATATTTTGTTTCAATAATCCAGTTGAATACATGTAAAAAAGGAAAGGAAAGTAAATTTTATTATTAATGGTAAAAATTATGAATCACAAACAAAATTAACAATTATTTCTTCACATTTTTATTACATCCCGCTACAGATTTATGATTTTTAGAATACTTTTATGTCCATAATTAAATGCAAACATGTTAATTATTATGTTAAATTCACAAAAATGTTAAAAAATGTAAGTGATTTCCGAAATTTCTAAATAATTCTAGTTTTGTCATAATCAATAAATTTCAATGTGTAATATTAACTATTTTTTACTAAGTTTTTATTGTTGAAAAAAATAAAAATATGGAAAATAAGCTATAAACATATTAATAATACTATATTAAATTAACAAAGTAAAAAATGTTTCGTTGTTTGCCTAAAATGCGAGATATTTCAACTTACAAATGTTTGGCTTTTCTGTGAAAGATTTATTTCAATTTATTTGACTATAATTATTTTAAAAGTATAATATTATTTTATCTATTACTATTTAATCATAGTTAGCCGAATTGCTATTGCTATTCCGAATTGTTTATATAATTCTAGTTTTGTAATCATCAATAAATTTCAATGTGTAATGCTAACTTTGATTGCTATGTTTTGCTCGTTGAAAAAAAAAAAAAAAAAATAGGACAATGAACTATGAACATGTTAATAATACTATATTAAATTAACAAGGCAAATAATGTTTCATTGTTTGTCTAAAATGCTAGTTAGGTGAAATTCCTAACATTTAGCCTTTCTTTGAAAGATTTATTTCAGTTTATTTGACAGTTATAGTCATTAAAATGTTATTAGTTATAGTTATTTTAAAAGTATAATCTTTTTATGTATTACTATTTAATCATAGTTAGCCGAATTGTTATTGGCATTTCAAGGTGTTTATAAATTCTGGTTTTTAATCATCAATAAATAGCAAAAACAAATAACATTACACATTCACAAGTTTTGATCGTTGAACAAAATACAAATATGGACAATGAACTATAAATATATTAATAATAATATTATATAAAATTAATAACACAAATAATGTTTCATTGTTTGTCTAAAATGCCAGATAGTTCAAATTCTAAATGTCTGGCCTTTCGTTGAAGGATTTATTTTAAATTATTTGACTACAATTATTTTAAAAGTATAATATTTGTTATCTATTACTATTTAACCATAGTTAGCCGAATTGCTATTTCATGTATTGGCTGCTGTCATATAAATCCTACCGTCAGCGAATCAATTTATTTTATTGTACAACGCGAATACTGATGGATATTTTGTTAGATGCATTGGTACAGTGTAACGAAGATTCATTCTTACGTAAACCTGAGTTATCTTCTTTTGCTCCTTTCTAATTTCTTTCCCGATATCCACCATCTTATTTCTCTGCTAATAGAAAGCTGCCAATTGGAGCACCTTTACAGATCTGAGCCTCAGTTTCTTTCTTTCTTTCTAAGCTTTCTTCAAATAATAAGTTCTTATTTACTCGTATATTACTCCAATAAGCTAATTTCAATATAAAGCTGTTGAATCGTTAATACTATAATTAATTAGCATAGTGGTATTAAATATTTAATTAATTAAACAATTTAATTAGTAAAAAGAGTCTGAAATAAACAAAAAATTAAAACGGTGGAATGGATGATACAAATATATAAAATGTTTAAAATTCTTAGACAATATGAATTGTTTTTATGACAATAGTTTGAATAATAGTTTTCTAAAATGTTTTGGCCAATGTGGTGTTAAATTTAAACCCAAAACTGTGGTTAATTTTAAAGAAGTACTTTTTGACTGATTGTTTTAAGAATGTATTAACTAAAAGGATTGACAATTAATAAAATTACGAATTTGCGTTATAAATTAGACTCTAAAATTCACAGACATGTTTTTATGATAATAATTCTTTTTAAATTTTTTGTTAAAGCTGTTATAATTTTTTTGAAAATAACTTTTTCGATAAATCTGTGGTTAGTTTTTAAGGAAGTAATTACTTTAATATATAGGTTTAAGGTTATTTTAAACCAAAATTAAATTTTTGCTTTTGCATGAATGTTAAGTAATTAAACTCCAGCAAAATAACACATTAGAAAAATTAAAAGTTTTAAATTAAAAAATAAATAATTTATGTAATGGAAACTATTTTAACGAAACTATTTCAACAAAGTTTATGCAAAAAAAATGTATATTGATACTCCAGAAAAATTCTTATTCTGTTTTTCGTTAAAAATCTGCACACATTTTTATTGCCAAAAAACATTTCGAAAATTACCTTTTGGAAAAAAAGTATTGCCAAAATATTAAGCTAATTTCTGTAACACTTTTTCATTTAATTTTTCTCTTATATATATAATATTAAATTAAAAAATAAATAATTTATGTAATGGAAACTATTTTAACAAAGTGTAGGCAATAAAAAATGTACATCAATACTTCAGAAAAATTCCTAATCTGTTTTATGCTAAATTCTGTACTGTAATTGCCAAAAACCATTTTAAAAATTTATCTTTTGGAAAAGGAATATTGCCACAATACTAAGTTAATTCCTTTAACACTTGTTCATTTCATTTTTTACTATTGTATATAACATATCTTTAAGAGACTTGAATAAAAGCTATCAATGATTTCGTTTCAAATCTTGATGGATAATGATAATGACCTTCAAAAGAATTTGAGTGAAAACTGACTTGTATTTGCAATGTTATAATATGGGAGAATACCTAGGAAATTCCCATATGTCAATGCGAGTAAATGCGAGATATACTGTTGCAACCTCCATCGAGTCTATTTGCTTTTCAAAAAATTTATATCACAAGCTACCTGTGGGAATTGGAACCAAATGGACATGAAAGCTATCTAGATTCGCTACAACTGATGCACGAATCTGCAATTCGCAATGCTTTTAACAACACATCTAGTAAATTAACATACTTCCCCTTTAACTAATATTTAACGCAAATGAAAATTAAATTTTCTTTGATAAAACCTCTTTTAGTCACTGCTCCAGCAAACTAGAATTATTAAATATTTAATAAGACTCAGCCACCAGTTTTGATTCCATAATATTTTAAAAATGACCACTAAAACAGCTTAATGTAGCAGATGCAGTGCTACCCATTGTGCATCACGGAGAGAGTGCTACATTGTACCCTCATTTTATACTACAATTTCGTGAAACCCCCCTTTCCCGGTGGAGTATCGCACCCTCCTCGTCGAGTCTCTTACTCTTACACTACACCACCCTACACCACACCACATCACTGTGTCTAGAGATGAGTTGCAACTACATAGATTGGTAATATGGATGAGAGAAGTCTGACTGGGCTCTCTGACGGTCTTACAGTCGTATGAGACAGGGACTTACGGCTTAATGTGGATTTCGAACCACAAACATCCATGGCACCGCCATGACTCGAACCCAACCGAGCTCCAGCGCGTTAAACACTTGGTCATTCAGGACCCCTCGAGGCCAATGGATAATTATTTCAAACTGCCTATTTAACGTACTCTTTAAAGATATAGACATGGTAGATTTCGGTTCAGAATCGTTTGCAGAGGGGCCAACAAGCATCGTTGACGAAAGATCCGCAACCCAAAGAATCGCTCCCAGGTGGCTACGGCCTTTTTTTATATAACATAAAACTCTTAATTCTCTTTGAAGGAGTAAAACGGGAGCTATTTTTGAAAATAGATAATCATCTCTTAAAATTAAAAAAGAATTTTTATAGTTATGATCAATAATTTTCAATTAATTATATTTTTTAATTCGTAAAAAATCTTTTATAATCAAATAGTGGTATTAAATTTTACAAAAGTTTTCAAACAGTCAGTTTCTAAGTTTCATATCTAATTTTGTATGTCGTTTTGAATAATATTAATTTCAACGCTTTTAACGAAAATATATTACATTTCGAAAGACGAAAGAATCGTCTAGACGTCTAGGAAACTCAAGCAGAATGTATATAGTTGTTAGAGCAACTTTTTATATTACACATAGGGAAACTTTTATCCTTGTAGAAAATATTTATATCATATAGCGTTCTACGATGTTCGATGAAGATATCAGTTACAGTTTTTAAAGCAAAAACAATTTAAAACATTTCATTTCAAACATACAGAAAAGAATGTTGTTAGACTGTCTAAAAAAAAGAATTGTGTTGAAGAGGCAGAAACCTTATAACCACCGTTTTCAATTACATTTTCTTCAAACGACAAGATTATTCTGGCTGTAACACAGTTTGCAGTACTATGTTTTCAGCCGTTACAAATGTCCTAAAAGGCATAAAGTCTTTAAAAAAATGTCTGAATGAAAATGGCAGGTAACCAAAAAAAAAAAAAAACCTTGCAGTGCGGAAAAAAAAGTCAGCGAAGAAAGGTTTGCAGGATAAGAAAGTGGTAAAAAATAGCTGCGTCGTTTTGAGTGATATCAGAAAAGTTACTCCCACCATCACCTCGGCGTCTAACACTTTTAGTGGATTTAGTTTACAGGCTATGAAACTGTATTGAATTTCTTTCAAATGCTTGCTGTCGAGGATTTGACGTGAAATGCGCCTGAGGACCACAAATATCAAGCACGATTTCTAGGAAAATCTTTAGGTTTTAAGAGAAATCTCGTGTAGTCTTCTGCATCGACCAGTCAGCTTTTCTTATGACCAGAGCTGTCATGGTTATCAGACTTGCAATTGATATACCACATTCTAAGGCTTTGTTTAAGAAATACGTTGAATTAAATTACATTCTTTAAATATTCTTGTTGTATCAGTTTGTACGAAATATGATATAAGTGATAAAACATTTTCTTTGTTAAAGCATTTTTCTAAAGAAGAAATATTAAAAGATGTTTAATTAATAGTAAAAAATAAATAACTGCATTGAGTACATATTGATTATCTTAATTGAGATGAAATTTTGTCATTTTATTACAAAGCAATTTTGAGGTACATATTTGTTATAATAGAATGATGTTAGTGATTTTGCTTTACATAATGAACATTTAGATGAAACCATACTTTGGTTGAAAGAACTGTAGGTTTTTGAAGATTTAATATAATTTCAATTTAATATTTAGAAATTGAAAATTATGTTTACAAGAATGATAATATTTTATTTATTATAATAAGACACCTTCAAAATAATTTGTACATAATTTATATATTTAGATTACAGAATTTTAAAACACAATTTAAGTAAGAAGTAACAGGAAATTTGTTTTAATGCTTTTTTCTAAGAATAAAGATACCCTCCAGGAGAACCTTAAGAGAAATTGGTCTACTTTTATTTTACATGTGAGAAAAACAAAAAATTCCACACAGGCATATCTCTACACTAAAGAAGTATGTTAACTGAATCACGTCATTTCATTATTTAAATGACCTCAGTTTATGAGAAATGAATTTTAAAACAGTAACCTATTTTCCAGAGCCGGTCCTTGATGACGTAAAGTGGCATGTTATTTTTTAAAACTTATATAACAATTATTATATATATAAATGCACAGATTGTGTTCGAAAATTTAAAAAAAATACTTATATTTTCTCTCAGTAACGTGATATTAATAATGTACTTAATCATTATGAAAGAAAAAAATCGTTGTATTGGGAAATTAATTTACTTCTATTTGATGATTAATCTATATTCTTTCTCTTGCTATTTCTTTATTACTCACAAGCTACTTATCAAGATATTCTATTAAATTGATTAATGAGAAATGTTTTCAGGTTTATACAAAGTTATGAGACTACCACCTGTATGGACCCGGTGTTGATAAGAGAAGGAAAAACCAACAAGAACGTGACATAAGAGAGAGGATGGAAAAAAGGAATTGAAGACTGTGCCAGGGAAGGCCAAATAAAATAAAAGCAGTGGCCAAGGAGGAAAATAACAGAAAAGAACAGGAAGACACAGAAGGTCAATAGATTGAAGAGCTTAGATCAAAGTGTTGGCGCGATTTCAATGTTTGTATCCGAGATAGCATTCTCCTGTTTTAGATTGTTTTGTTTTTATTCATTTGCAAATATTCATAAATAAAGGTTTTCTTTTCTTTAAACCTATAGTGTTGAAGTTTTTATCCGAGTCCTCACAGACAAGTTAACCACACTATCGTAGATGATACGGCGGACATGCTTCTCATAGGGCAAGGGGTGGGATCATGAACCTTCAGAACCTGGCAGAAATGTTTAAAAAAATAAGTTCGATAGAAAAGATTAAGTAAACGAGCACATTTATTGATGAATATTTACAATGGAAGTAACCATTAAAAACAAGGCAATCTGAAACACCAGCCTGATCTCTGTTAAACTAATTTGAAATCACTAATATTTTGACTTCAGCTCTTTGATCTCACCAAAATTCTAATCCTCTAGCCTCTACTTTCTCCGTTGCTACCATTTTTATGTCGTCAGTCCTGCCTAACTCAAACTTCAGCTCTTACTCACTTTCGCCTTTCTTTATTTTGCAGTAACCTAGTGTTTGTTTTCTCCTCTCCCTTGCTGCATGTTCTTGTTGGTTTTTCTCTCTAACGTTGTTGAGCCAACTCAAAAGAACCACATCAGTCAACGTTAGAGATAAAACTGTTAACATAGCTACTGATGAGTCTAAAACGACTTGTCGGGCAGTTACGGGAAGAATTCACAAGACCAAACAAAACTTTACAGGTTAGACATAGTTCTTACAATGAAAATACAACACAACAATGCAACTCATCAACGAATTAAAACATAGAAAACCACAATAATTTAAAAACACCCCACAGTATTCAAACATTTTTTTTTACATGACTTATCAAAAATAGTGTTTCTCTTTTTACACCATACATACTATGCATGAACCGAATTACAGTAACATACAAAAATTATGTACCCGATATTATTTCCATGCACATTTAGAAAGTTTTAATTAAACATTGCATTAAAATAATTAAAAATCCCACATAGACCGAGAGAGAAACTATCAATATGACCTGATTTCATGTTCCTATCGAAAATCCATCTGCATTTACTACCTCATCACATTTATTCACATGGTGTCGATAACCTACCCCATGTTTTCTTTTTAAATCTTTGTAACATTTCTTCAACTGAGAGAGTTTTCTTTGACTTCAAGTCATCGAGCGTTTAAAGTTGTGACCTTGGAGAACAATTTTATAAATAGAGTCATTATAATGAAATTCCACAAATGCAAGACCTCGCTTCTTGTCAGTTGCCTTGTCTACAACGACATTTACACTTACATTTATTGGTAAAATTATGTACCGAAATATTCATAAAGACATTCTGTATCCAAATCATCTATAAATCCATTTACATACAGGTTATTGACCGTTACGCAGTTTTTCGGGTTTACCTGAATTTTCATGAGAAATACAGCACGTTTTAAGTTTACCCCACAAATCGTCAATTTTGTGTGGTCTTGTAGCCTGAGCATCATCAATCAGAGCTGGCTTGTAGGTGATGTAGCAAAATCTTCGGGGATTTTCTAGCATGTGGATCTCTTTACAACACAGCCAACTATCTCGACCATTTCCCAAAACGAGTTTTCAGAAACTTTGCTGTCGATTTATAATTCAAATGCTCAATGAAATGCTTGTCGAATCACTCTGGGTTCAAAATTCTACGGCTCATGTTCCTTGGTCAGGAATATATCTATCTTCTCGTTCAATGTCTCTATGGTGGCAGAGGAAAAGACCATCTCATAAACCAACTTAGCTGATATTTCTCAAACTACCCCATCATTTGCAAATTTATTCAAGAAAGAGTCTTCTTGAAAATCATTTAATGCTTTGTTTATCATTTAATAAATTCCATAAGTGCTTGCGTTATTTTTCCTCATGATAGCCTATATTTTAAGTCTTACACCCTTACAAATATTTTAAAGAAAATGACAGCTTCCTGAGAGATTTAAACTTTATCCTTCAATTATATATGACATTAGAATGATGATGATCTTTATCCTTCAATTGTATATAAACACAACATATGCAACTTATACACGAAACAATCTGTCTGAAAAATATTTAATGCATAGTTACCATTTGTTAAATTCCACAAAGTGCTTGTGCAATTTTTTAAGTTGAGTGTTTCCATGAAGCAAAAATCACAAACAGAAAAGTGTGAAATAAATGAAAGGAAAGAGTGATATAACATTTGAAAAAACACTCTATTTTTTTTTGTTAGACGTCTAGACGTTTGATAATGGTTTTTAAAGAAAGGTGTTACACAAAATATTGCAATCATAATCCACTTAAAAAGTTGTAAGATTTGTATTTCTTTAATTCGTTTAAGAATTAAATTATAAAACATGATAGTGTATATAGATATTATAGTCATAGTACAAACCAGAATTAAGTTTAACTTTAAAAGAAACAAAAGTACTTGCCCACATATTTCGAAAGCATTGGAGAAATAGCATACATTTTGGAAAATGCTGGAAAACCTTCCCACTGAGTTATATCTTTTATCTTTTGGAGATGGGAACCTAATATGCATTTCAGTCCCAGACGCATGTAAAAAATATATTTCGGTTTTAAATAGTGTAAAGGAAAAGGATTTTATAATAAAAATAAAATAAAGTTTGAAAAGTGTTTTACATTTGATCAATTATTTGAGAATTTGTTTTACCAAGTTTTAGACAGAAAATACTTTTTGTATCTTGATTTTGACGTATCGTTTAGGAAATCAAGTAGTCAATTTTATTGATATAAAAAAGTCATTTTAAATGTCAATTTAAATACATAAAAGATTTTTTTATTAATTAAATAATGCATAAATATTAAAGTGTTTTTGATTTTTCTTTTTATAAAATATTTCATTTATAAATGTAAACTTATGTTTATAATTTTTGGATAATAAAAGTAAAAAGTAAAGCTGACACATGCGCAGTAATAGGTATCACGTGTTATCCCAAAATACAGGATGAGTTGTTTTTTGTCAAGATGTCAATTATTTGAGAAAGGTTTATTGCATCTTGCCAAGGTGTCAATGAGATATCCCATAACAAAATCAACTGTAGCACGTTTTAGACAGAAAAAAGTGGACGACCTTTCTCACCAGCAGGGGACCGGCGTGTGCTCGGCAGGAAGATTTAAAAACATCCATGGATAACATCACTAATGAGTTTGAAATCAAGTACCAAAACTCTTCAATATTTTACACTTTTCGATAAGCCATTGATTACGAAAAAAAGAAAGCGCGCCTCGATTTTAAATGACTGGAAAACGTCCTTTGGAGTGACGAGTCACGATTTACCCTTTTCCGTTCCGATGGATGTGTTTGTGTAAACCAGGGAGAACGCCTTTTGCCCGAGTGTGTCGTCCCAACTGTAAAGTTTGGTGGAGGAGGACTGATTGTTTCTCCTGGTATGGGGCTGGCCCACTGGTGATTGATGGTGCGATGAATGCCGATAGATACTGTGATATTCTCGACAATCATGTCCTTCCTACCTTGTGGACAACGTACGGTATGGATGATTGCTGGTATCAAGACGACAACGCAACATGCCATGTTGCAGGGAGGACTTTGGTATGTGAACAACAACGTTAAACGCATGGAGTTCATGATCTTAACCCAATTGAACATCTCTGGGACATTGGACCGTCGGTTGAGGGCCTGCACCCCACTCCCCAAAAGCAAGCCTGAACTATGGAACTTCCTGTTAAACATTTGGAAGGAAATTCCTCTTGCCACTATGGCTAATTCAGTGGAAAGCATGCCCAGAAGGGTTGCAGCTGTGATCGCAGCCAAAGGAGGCCCTACCTCCTATTAATTTTAATAAATATGGGTTTTATGTCGTTATAACTTTCTACAACATAGTGTATAATATATAATTATATAGGTTATGTAAACTTATGTTATGTCTTGTAAACTTATGTTATCAAAGACTTAGTCCAATAAAAAATTAGTGTTATTTTCGTTAACAAAGATCGATTAACTTATATAAACTTAAAAATCTGAATTAGAATGACAACATTATTTAAATTATCTGAATTCCCAGTGAAAGTTACTCCTATTTTATCTAGTTGAGGAACAATTTATAAATCTTTAAAATGTCAAAGTGAAGAAACTCATTTAAAAATTCATAATAACAAAATACATTTAAGATGTAATTAATCAGCTAAGGTATTTCCAAATTCAATCTTCATAGTTTGGAAAATACTTCATAAATTAAATTCGATAAACATATTTACCTTTTGCCTACCAATATTAGATAAAAATATATAATGTTAACTTTTATGTTTTGATTCGTTTTAATATTAAATAAGAAATAAATAAGTCCTTTATGAACCTTTTGGTATAAAATTGTAAGGAATACTTAAGAGAATTTTAAAGAAAATTGAAATAAAAATTAAGAAATTTACAAAATTCTTTTACTTATTTTTTAATTTCTTTATCGGGAATATTTCTAAGATGTTAGTTAAGTTTAAATTTAGATGATGTGTTTCTTAATGTTATATATTCCTTTCAGAAAAGAAGCGATGAAAAATACTAAAAAAAAATTTTTTTCCATTATTTTTGTAATATTTTCTAGTTTACGTAGTTCCATTTAAATAATTAACTGTTAAACATAAGTTTACTACTGAATTAAAGGAATATAAAAATAATATTTTATTGCATAGGACTTAAATTAATTAAGTGATTTTAAAATGTCAAATATAAATAAAATATATAAATAAAATATTCTAATAAAGACGAGAACACTTGTGAATGTTAAATATTTCCTCAAAAACATATAAAAAAGGAAACTTAATTAAAAAGTAGTATAGCAAGTTTCGTATAAAATAATTGAAAAGAAATTGTGTACAAGATGAGAATAAAGCCTATTTTTAATAACGAGAAAATCTATTTAATTTTAAGTGTATTTATCTTTTTATTCTTTGATAATTTTTTCAATGTATGAAATAATTTGTAGTATAATTAATCATAAAGTTTAATAATATTATATGAGCTATTGATTACTTTTAACCTTTGGGCGAAATTAATTCCAAGTTTAATCATCAAGAATCTAGAAAACTTTTTATTAAAAATGCATGAGATACTCTCTTCATTTGTGATTGGCAGCACATTTGACCTTTAAAAGCATACTGTATTATTGCAATAGGGAACATTATTACACTGAATGTTCCCTTTAAGTTAAATTTAAAGAAGATCAATAAAAATGTAGGCATTATCTCTGAAGTATTATTGTAAGGGTTTGAAAGAATAACTACTGGTGTTGCTAAGGATGATTTAAACATTATCTATTTCAAATATTTATAATTATCGTCATTGGAAATGGAGATTATTAGAAAACAGAAAATTTCTATTCTTTCAGGAAAGTAAGCACCTTTTCTTTGTGTTGGCTTCTGATTGGCCTTTGACATTTGACCTTCAAAATATTTATTTTTAATTAATAATAATGTTTAATTAATAGACCTTTAATATTTATAACATGCTGTATTATTGCAAAGGGATTATTACTACACCGGATGTTCCTTTTAAGTTAAATTTAAAGGAGATCATTTAAAAACTTCCTAAAAAAGTAGGCATTATTTCCGATTAGTTTAATTTGTCGCTCTACGATCATTTCTTGCACAAGTTGGGCTAGTTAGACCGGGACCTACAGTTTAACGCGGATTCCAAACAGCTAACAAACATCCATGCCATCGACAGGATTCAAACCTGAAGCCTGAGGTACCACGACCAGAGCGCTAGCCAATTGACCATTATCTTTGAAGTATTGCAAGTGTTGAAAGAATAACTACTGTTTGTTGCTAAGTATGATGTAGATATCCGTTTCCAATATTTATAACTATTTTCTTTGGAAGGAATGAGAAAAAAAAAGGCGATTATTACAAAACAGCAAATTTCTATTCTTTCAGAAAAATAATCACCTTTTCTTTCTGCTGGCTACAATATAAAAAATTTTTAGCCATAAAAGTTAAGATAATAAGATACTTGAGAATTTATTTGAATTTTTCCTTAGCAAATTCAAGAGTAAAAAATCCTGTCTCGAGGCACATTTAAAGGCCTAGGATAGCGCTGGGTGACATTAAATACCCGCTGACAGTTCTTTCTGAAAGGGAATGTGATTCAATTTAAAGCGCATCTTCAATACAAGGCATGAGTCATCCGCATACGGAGCTGACATTTGTGATGTCTTCAAGATGACTGACGGCTAGAGTTATGGCATCAAAGATATAAAAGAAATATCACGTTAAAGCCTAAAAACGATTTGAACTTCGACTTTATCATACAAGGATCTCATCTTTGACATCTTCTTAGCATAAACTTTGAACCAAATGAGTAGCTCGGTTGTTCATATCTTCATCCATTTTCAACACATGCGAATTTTGAATTTTCTGAATTTTGAAGTTTTCAGCTAGAAACTGGTTCTTTTCTTGGAAAGTTATGTGATGTCTAGAATAACTTAAAGTTTATATTAGTTAGTAATAAAGCTTTTGTGTATGGTTTAATAAAATTTGTAAAAATTTTGTTAAATTCTTTTGTGTTTAAGTGATTCCTTTCGAACTCATCATTATTTTAGAGAAGATTTTCTTTTGTTACTCAGAGAAAATATACGACAAAATTAATTTAGCTAAGCAAAATTTTACATTTCTACCAAACTATGAATTCAATTTAACATTTATAGGAAAATAATTGCGGAAAATTACATAACGATAATTATTTGCAAACTTCTTGGAACAAATTTTATTACTTTAAAAGTATTTAAAATAAAATAGATAATAATAATAAAAAATAATACATATAATTGTTGTAAATACGCAGATATTCTTTTGCAGTAAAATTAAAAGTTATTCGTTTTGTAAATCAATTATAACAACAGTGAAAGTTTTAAATTTTCAATTCACACCATCTACAGAAATTTCACCATTAATACCATAAATATTTTATTTTGATGAGTATACATACTTCAGTGTTTGATAAAGAATTAAAATGGGGGAAAAAATTTTCTGCTAAATTTACAGAGTATATCAGTTGAAGATTTTTTAAAAATATTTTATCCTTATATTTCAAATTAAAATGAGATTTAGAAGATAATTTAAGCCATTCACATTAATTATCATTTTTTTTTTTTTTTATCACAAGGCCAAATAATGGCACATCATGTGCTGCATACAGAAACTAATTTCAAGAAGTTGAAAAAGTTTCTCTAATAATGGATTTCTTTCTTTAGAAAAAGTAAAAATTAATTGGTTTCGCTCTATTAAATTATTCCACTCCCCGAAATTATTAATTTTTATTTTTTATCAAGCACAGTCAGCCCATTTTTCTCGAAAGCAAATCATCAAGTCTTTTAATTTATAAAATATTTCTTGTAGGGTTACTTAGACCACTAAGATCAGCCATGATATGCCATTGAATTGTTCTAATATTAAGTTAAAAAAAGGGAGATAACCTCACTAGAAAAAGTAAATATCATGAAAGACAAAAACATAGTTTATTTGTAGATTTCAAATTTAAATCTTTGGAACTATGAGCAATTATCATTGAATGTATATGATATCCATCCAAGAATTCTATTCATGATCTTTTACATGCAGACAATAGACAATTCTATTATTTAACATGGCTTGCAATACATTATCTACTAAAAATATCAAGATATCTTTATGTGAATGGTCATTTCTAAATATCATCATACCTTCTATAAAATAATGAAATATGGTAAGTCACAAAAAGTAATTATTTCAAATGTCAATTTGTATTTAATTGAAAGATGTTTATTAGTATTATTAAAAAGCATATAAAATCCACAAAGAAGATTTAATTTGTATAAACTAAGGAGCGCTCACATACTCGTTCAATGCTTCAAGTTATAAAAATATCAATGTAAATCATTTTACACTCATGTCCATAAATTAAGAATAATGAAGTTCAGGCAAAGAAAGAGACAGAAGCAAAACAAATTTGACTTATTTGTAAAGTCTATTTATTAAACAAAAGGTAAAGAGCAAAAAAGATGGTATATGTTTGACATAATTAATAAAAATTGCGATTTTTACTCCCTGGAGCAAATTTAAAAAAAGAACCTATTTACAAAAAACAGTATAACATGGTTAGTATAATGGTTAATATGGAGTATGTCTCCCGGAAGATGCAATACAGGCCTTACAACGCCTAGGCATGATGAGTATCAAATTATCAATCTGATCTTCGGGAATATTACACCACTCATCAAGCAATGCCCTCCGAAGTTCCGGTTGACAGGTGGGAGGCGGTTGACGGGCTGCAATTCGTCGGCCAAGCATATCTCACACATGCTCTATTGGATTCAAGTCCGGTGAGTATGCTGGCCAATCCATACGGGTGATATCCTCCAATTGAAGGCATTCGTCTACAATGTTTGCACGGTGAGCGCGGGCGTTGTCATCCATAAACAGAAATTCAGCACCCATGGCGCCCCGAAACAAACGTACATGTTGCTCCAGAATGACATCCCGATAGATGTGGCCTGTCATCGTTACACTCTGAACATGCAGGTCAGTTCTGGAACCAAGAATAATTCCTCCCCAAACGAGCCATCCTGCACCACCGTAACGGTGTCGTTCATTGGTGTTCTCTTGGTGGTAACGGGTACCCGGCGCTCTCCATATGAAAGTCCGGCGAGAATCAGGCTGCAAACTAAACCTAGACTCGTCGGAAAACATCACATAAGACCACTGTTGCGGTGCCCACAATACATGCTCTCTACTGCAGGTTAATCGCAGGCGAACGTGAGTTGCGGTAAGTGGAACACATCTGACAGGCCTACGAGCATATAGACCAATATGCCCTAAGCGTCTGTACACTGTCTGCCTTGAAACTGTCGTACCGGTAGCTGAAGAGAGCTGACGAGACAGGTCTGATGCTGTGCTCCGTCTGTTTCTTTTGGCAGTAACTGCTAAATACTGGTCCTCATTCGGCGTTGTTACTCGGGGGCGACCTGTGCTGTAACATCTACTCCCATTACCATCATCTTGGAATCGTTACCAAAGCCTGAGATGACACTCTGGGCGATTCCAAGTTTCTCGGATACTTCCAGCTGGGTAAGTCCTCATTCCAGTCGTCCGATAATTCTGCCACGTAAAAAATCATCCAAATGCTACCTTTGTGCCATAACTATGCAGTTATTGCTCAGAAAGGCTTTTTAAAACGATTGTGAATAATTTTACTTCTTTGCCACCATTCCTTATATACCCCTCTCTTACACTCTCGTTATTGTGGCGTACTATCCGCGCCATCTGGTGGTTTTCTGTAATTTGCATATTCTTCTTCAAGATGTGTGTGATAATTCTACAGGTGAAATTTTTATTTTAGAGTTCAATTTCTGTGTAATTTTGAATTATCCTTAATTTATGGACATGAGTGTGATTTATTTTATTATTTTTTTTCTCCTGGCGAAGTATAACTAGTCATCCTCCATGTTATTACAAAATATAAAGTTACACGTATAATACTGACTGAAGGGATATTTGTATACTGGAATACTTTGGGCGGCAATTATAGGGGCAGTCTCGGGGATTTAAAGATCCCACTTCAAATGAATTAAAAATAGATGGGCGATGTTTCGCACTGTAGAACCAAATCTCTTAACAAACATTGAATACAGGGTCCCAATGTGTTATTAATATGTCTCTGAATAACGTTGTTCCATTTCACCGATAATAATTTGAATACAGAGAGGGTTTTAGTTTCTGACGCATGATCAAGCACACAATAAACCAACTTAATTAGAGAAAGTAGGTTTATTGTGCTTAATCATTCTGCAAACACACAAACACGTTACTTAGAGAACACGTTACTTGTGTGCTTGCAGAAACTTCATGAAATTAGACACACTTTGTGCTCCATGATTTTCAGACTCTAAATATTTTCTTCAGTTAAATATTCGTTTGGAAATAGATTAGGATCTTTCAAATCAACCTTACCAATATACTTTTTATTTGAATTATTATTGTTTTACTTATAATTATTAATGTCAATTTAAAAATAGAGTTATTGAGTTAATAGCTCAAATAAAGAATCTATCATTACATCATAAAACGGATTCAAAGAATTGGTCTCAACTTGTTTTAAATCAAGCCACGAAAGTAATACGTTTATATCAAACCATTAATTTTTTGTTTTTTACCGTAAAACTCCCTGTCAAACTAAATCACACATAAAGTTTTGAATATCTGATAAAGATTTCATACTGTCAAAAAAATATAACCAAGACTTTTAAAAGAAAGACAGAAAAACTACTTTGGTAAAAAAAAAATCGGCATCATTTCGTGTCTTTCTGTCTCAGAGCAAAACTATTAACTCTTGATTTTTCTCCCCTTTCTACATTAGCTGGGAAGTTCGTTAGTGGCATTTAACGATGAAGGTTGCTGGCAACATCTGGAGGAATTTTTCTGTGGATGAAGGAATAGCAGTGTTTTCAGATCTTTCCTCTTTTTGAGTCTAAGTCCAATTATCCTTCGTCAGGCTGTAGTATTTCCTCAGTTGAGTTAGCGATAGCGCTTAACGATCCGTGTGTTGCCAAAAATGAAACTAATATCAACTCTAGATGATGAAAAAAATAAAGTAATATGATAAAAAAAAATCTAAAAAGGGGAGTTATAGTAGACTGATTGGAACCGGCTTATTTCTGAAATATACCGAGTTCATTGTTTTATCTCGTTCTCGTGATAAGTACATCGTTAGCAGGCGAATGGGTTGCCGTTACAATTGAATCAAGTTCTCTTTTTCTCTCTTTATAGCAATTTTCTATCATGGGAATGAATGCGGGAGAAAAAATGAAAATATTTTAAAGTCTTCTTTTTCTCAAGGATTATTGTAAATCTGCGTTAATATTCCACGGCTTGGAATGGGTAGATTTGGGATACGAAAAATTGATTCCTGGTTTTGAAAATAAGGAAGTTTGCTAAATGGGCTATCAAAGACCATTACAATTCATTTCTATAAAAATTCCCTTTTATTTCTACAATTTATTTAACTTTTATGGATATTATACATTCTATCTTTTATAATATTACAGTTTTTTATATTTCTTACTTTAGACTTCTTTTTCAACTACCAATATTTAGAAGCCAACTTTTAAATGTGTGGTTATTGATTGATATACACAAACGAATAGTTCCCAGAATATTTTTTAATAATCCAGCTGAATATATGTAAAAAAAAGACAAAATTCTATTATTAATGGTAAAAATTATGAATCGCAAACAAAATTAACAAATATTTCTTCACATTTTTATTACATCCTGCCGTACATTTATGGTTTTTAGAATACTTATATGTATATAGATATATTTATGTTCATAATTAATTGCGAGTATTTTAATTAATACGTTAAAAGTAAACAAAAAATGTTAAAAAAATTATAAACGATTTCCGAAAGTGTTTTTTATATTCCTTACTCTAGAGTAACCTTCTCCAACTGCCAATATTTAGAAGCCAACATTTGATATGTGGTTAATGATTTAGATATACAAACGAAGAATTTGCAGAATATTTTATTTTAATAATCTAATTTAATAAAAGCAAAAAAGGAAAATTATGTTATTAATGGTAAAAATTATGAATCACAAATAAAATTAACAATTATTTCTTCACATTTTTATTACATCCCGCTATACATTTATGGTTTTTAGAATACTTTTATGTTCATAACTAATTACGAGCATGTTAATTAATACGTTAAGTTAACATAAATGTTAAAAATATCCAACTATTTCCGAAATTTCTAAATAATTCTAGTTTCGTAATCATTAAGGAATTTGAATGTGTAATAACTTTTTTTGCTGTTGAAAAAAAATGTGGGCAATGAACTATAAACATATTAATAATACTATATTATATTAACAAAGCAAATAATATTTTATTGTTTGTCTAAATTGCGAAAGAGATCAAATTTTTAATGCTTGGTCTTCCGTTGAAGGATTTATCAATTTATTTAACTATAATTATTTTAGAATATAATTTTTTTTTATTTACTACTATTTAATCATAGTTAGCCGAATTGCTATTCCGGTTTATATAATTCTAGTTTGTAATCATCAATAAATTTCAATATGCAATGCTAACTTCTTTTACGAAGTTTTGATCTTTGAAAAAATATCGACAATGCACTATGAATATATTAATAATACTATATTAAATTAACAATGCAAATAATGTTTCATTGTTTGTATAATACACTCATGTCCATAAATTAAGAATAATTCAGAATCACACAGAAATTGAACGCTAAAATAAAAATTTCACCTGTAGAATTATCACACACATCTTGAAGAAGAATATGCAAATTACTGGAAACCACCAGACGGCGCGGATAATACGCCACAATGACGAGAGTGTAAGAGAGGGGTATATAAGGAATGGTGGCAAAGAAGTAAAATTGTTCACAAGCGCTTTAAAAGCCTTTCAGTGCAATAACCGCATAGTTATGACACAAAGGAAGCATTTGGATGATTTTTTACGTGGTAGAATTATCCGACGACTGGAATGTGGACGTACCCAGCTGGAAGTATCCGAGGAACTTGGAATCGCCCAGAGTGTCATCTCCAGGCTTTGGCAACGATTCCAAGATGATGGTAATGTGAGTAGATGTTACAGCACAGGTCGCCCCCGAGTTACAACGCCGAATGAGGACCGGTATTTAGCAGTTACTGCCAAAAGAAACAGACAGAGCACAGCATCAGACCTGTCTCGTCAGCTCTCTTCAGCTACCGGTACGACAGTTTCAAGGCAGACCGTGTACAGACGCTTAGGCACATTGGTCTATATGCTCGTAGGCCTGTCAGATGTGTTCCACTTACCGCAACTCACTGTCGCCTGCGATTAACCTGGAGTAGAGAGCATGCATTGTGGACACCGCAACAGTGGTCTTGTGTGATGTTTTCCGACGAGTCCAGGTTTCGTTTGCAGTCTGATTCTCGCCGGACTTTCATATGGAGAGCGCCAGGTACCCGTTACCACCAAGAGAACACATTGAACGACACCGTTACGGTGGTGCAGGATGGCTCGTTTGCGGAGGAATTATTCTTGGTTCCAGAACTGACCTGCATGTTCAGAGTGTAACGATGACAGGCCACAACTATCGGGACGTCATTCTGGAACAACATGTACGTTTGTTTCGGGGCACCATGGGTGCTGAATTTCTGTTTATGGATGACAACGCCCGTCCTCAACGTGCAAATATTGTAGACGAATGCCTTCAATTACAGAGGATATCACCCGTATGGATTGGCCAGCATACTCACCGGACTTGAATCCAATAGAGCATGTGTGGGATATGCTTGGCCGACGAGTTGCAGCCCGGCAACCCCCTCCCACCTGTCAACCGGAACTTCGGAGGGCATTGCTTTATGAGAGGTGTAATATTCCCCAAGATCAGATTGATAATTTGATACTCAGCATGCCTAGGCGTTGTAAGGCCTGTATTGCATCTTCCGGGAGACATACTCCATATTAACCATCCTACTAACCATGTTATACTGTTTTTGTAAATAGGTTATTTTTAAATTTGCTCCAGGGCTTAAAAATCGCAATTTTTATTAATTTTGTCAAACATATAGCATCTTTTTGCACTTTAACTTTGTTTAATAAATAGACTTTACAAATAAGTCAAATTTGTTTTGCTTCTGTTTCTTTCTTTGCCTGAACTTCATTATCCTTAATTTATGGACATGAGTGTACATGATGAGTGTACAAATTCCTAATGCTTGGCCTTTCTTTGAAGGATTTATTTCAATTTATTTGACTACAATTGTTTTAAAAGTATAATCTTTTTATCTATTACTATTTAATAATAGTTGCTAGTGTCGAAAGTAAATAAAAAAAAGTAAAGTGAAAAGTCGATAGTAAATCGAATTGTTAGTGCTATTCCGAATCATTTATATAATTCTAGTTTTTAATCATCAATACATTTGAATATACAACTTTAGCAAACAAAGTTAAGTTTGATTGTTAAAAAAATAAAAATATGAACAATGAACTATAAACATATTAATAATATTTTATTAAATTAACAAAGGAAATAATGTTTCATTGTTTGTCTAAAATGCGAGATAGTTCAAATTCCTAATGTCCAGCCCTTCATTGAAGGATTTATTTTAATTTATTAGATTATAATTATTTTAAAAGAATAATATTTTTTATCTATTACTATTTAGTCATAGTTAGCCAAATTGCTATTGCTATTCCGAATCATTTATATAATTCTATTTTTCATATTCAAATTTATTGATGATTACGAATGTTAACTTTTTTGCCAAGTTAAAAATTAAAATGTGGTCAATGAACTATAAACAAATTAACAATATTATATTAAATTAACAAATCAAATAATGCCTCATTATTTGTTTAAAATGGAAGGTAATTCAAATTCCTAATATTTGACGTTTAGTTGAAAAATTTATTTCAATTTATTTGACTACAATTATTTTAAAAGTATAATATTTTTTATCTATTATTATTTAATCATAGTTAGCCGAATTGCTATTTCATGTATCGGTTGCTGTCATATAAATCCTACCGTCAGCGAATCAATTTATTTTATTGTACAACACGAATGCTAATGGATATTTTGTTAGACGCAATGGTACAGTTTAACGAAGATTCATTCCATACGTAAACCTAAGTTATCTTCTTTTTTCCACCTTTCTAATTTCTTCCCGATCTCCACCATCTTATTTCTCTGCTAATAGAAAGCTGCCAATTGGAGCACCTTCAGAGATCTAAGCCTCAGTTTCTTTCTTTCTTTTTCTAAGCTTTCTTCAAATAATAAGTTCTTATTTACTGTATATTACTCCAATACGCTAATTTCAATATAACGCTGTTGAATCGTTAATACGATAATTAATTAGCATAGTGGTATTAAATACCTAATTTTTTCAGTCGAGTAAAAATTTTTAATTAGTAAAAAAGAGTCTGAAATAATTAAGTAAAATTAAAAAGGTTTATACTGAACAAAATCGCAGAATATGTTACAAAATTTATAAAATGTTTAAAATTCTTAGACATGTTTTCAAGACAATAGTTTGAAGAATAGTTTTCTAAAAATTTTTTTTTGCCAATGTGGTGTTAAATTTAAACCCACACCTGTGGTTAATTTTAAAGAAGTACTTTTTGACTTATTGTTTTAAGAATGTATTAACTAAGAGGATTTACAATTAACACATTAACGAATTTGCGTTATAAATTAGACTCCCTAAAATTCCCAGACATGTTTTTATGATAATAATTCTTTTTAAATTTTTTTTGTTAAAGCCGTAATAATTTTTTGAAAATAACTTTTTCGATAAATCAGCGGTTAGTTTTTAAAGAAGTAATTACTTTAATATATAGGTTTAAGGTTATTTTAAACCAAAAATTAAAAATTTTTACTTTTGTATGAATGTTAAGAAATTAGATTCCAGCAAAATGCTACATTAGAAAAATTAAAATTTTTAAATTAAAAATAAATAACTTATGTAATGGAGACTATTTTTAACAAAGTTTATACAAAAAAAAGATGTATATCGATACTTCAGAAAAAATTCATAGTCTGTGTTTTTTTTTGAAAATCAGTACACTTTTTAATTGCCAAAATATTTCTAAAAAATTACCTCTGTAAAAAATATTGCCAATATACTAAGTTAATTCATTTTACACTTTTTTCATTTAATTTTTCTATAATGTATATAAAATTAAATTAAAAAACTAAATAATTTATATAATGGAAACTATTTTAACAAACTGTAGGAAAAAAATGTCTATCTGTACTTTAGGAAAAATTCTAATATGTTTTTTGTTAAATTCTCTACTGAAATTGCCAAAACATTTTAAAAATTACCTTTTGGAAAAAGTATTGACATAATACGAAGATAATTCCTGTAACACTTGTTCATTTCATTTTTTTCTAATGTATATAATATACCATTAAGAGACTTCAATAAAAGGTAACAATGATTTTGCTTCAAATCTTGATGGATAATGTTAATGCCCTTCAAGAGAATTTCAATGAAAACAGACTTGTATTTGCAATGTTATAGTACGGGTGAATATCTAGGAAATTCCCATCAGGCTGTACGAGTAAATGCGAGATATACTGTTACAACTATCAAGTCTATTTGCTTTTCAAAACATTTATATCGCTAGCTACCTGTGGGAATTCGAACCAAATGGACATGAAAGCTATCTAGACTCGCTACAACTGAAGCATGAATCTGCAATTCACAATGCTTTTAACAAACACATTTAGTAAATTAATGTACTCACAATAATATCTCCCAAATTAGAATTATTAAATGTTGAATAAGACACAGCCATCAGTTTTGATTCCCTAATATTTTAAAAATGACCACTAAAAACAGCACAATGTAGCAGATGCAGTGTTACCCACTGTGCATCATGGAGAGCGTGCTACATTGTACCCTCATTTTATACCACAATTTCATTTCGTACGAACACCCGCGGTGGAGTATCGCACCC
Source organism: Caerostris extrusa (assembly GCA_021605095.1). Lineage (NCBI taxonomy): Eukaryota > Metazoa > Arthropoda > Arachnida > Araneae > Araneidae > Caerostris > Caerostris extrusa. The sequence goes on along the minus strand of BPLR01014848.1, from coordinate 110,469 downwards.
TCCTCCTCCTCGAACCCACTACTACTACACCACACCGCACCACATCACTGTGCCTAGAGCTGAGTTGCCCCTATACAGTTTGGGAATGATATGGGTGAGTAGAAGTCTGATTGGGCTCTGTGACGCTCTAACGTCATATGAGACCGAAAACCTAAGGTCCACAAAAAATGTGTTGATCCAAATATATTTGAGAGCTTTAAAGTACTCTTTAGCAATTGTACATAAATGTTGTTAAGAAAATTTTAAAATGGAACTCGTTTTTTGCTAAAAATACCACAGAGATAAAAAAAAGAAAATTACTTTGATATATATCCTGCATCTAGCCTGGCACTTTATTGACAAAGGATCTGATCATCAAGTCTGCAATAAAATAAGAAACATTGTCGTATGAGACAGGGACCTAGGTTTAATGTGGATTTCGAACCACTGAAACATCCATGGCACCGTCGAGAGATACGAACGAAATCTGTGGTACCGAGTTCCAGCGCGCTAGACACTTGGCCATTCAGGCACCCCTCGAGGCCACCGTATAATTATTTAAAACTGCCTATTTAACGTACTCTTTAAAGATATATACATAGTAGATTTCGGTTTGGAATCGTTTGCAGAGGGGCCAACCAGCATCGTGGACGATAGATCCGCAACCCAAAGAATCGCTCCCAGGTGGCTATGGCCTTTTTTGTAAACATAAAATTCTTAATTCTCTTTGAAGGAGTAAAACGGGAGCTATTTTTGAAAATAGATAATCATCTCTTAAAATTAAAAAGAATCTTTTTATAGTTATGATCAATAATTTTCAATTAATTATATTTTTAATTCGTAAAAAATCTTTTATAATCAAATATTGGTATTAAATTTACAAAAGATTTTCAAACAGTCAGTTTCTGAGTTTCATATCTAATTTTATATGTCTTTTTGAATAATATTAATTTCAACGCTTTTAACGAAAATATATTACGTTTCGAAAAACAAAAGAGTCGTATAGACGTCTAGGAAACTCAAGCAGAATGTATATACTTGCTAGAGAAACTTTTATATTACACATAGGGAAACTTTTATCCTTGTAGAAAATATTTATATCATATAGCGTCCTACGATGTTCGATGAAGATATCAGTTACAGTTTTTTAAGGCAAAAACAATTTAAAACATTTCATTTCAAATGTACAGAAAAGGATGCTGTTAGACTGTCTAAAAAAGAATTGTGTTGAAGAGCCAGAAACTTTATAACCACCGTTTTCAATTACATTTTCTTCAATATTCTCACATTAAAAGAAGGAGAAAAATATCTAACCTATACGTTCCAGTACCATGAAGATAAAACGGAAAGGCCTTGGGACAAATAAAATTTACTCTGGCAGATCAGGCCTGGAGCAATATTCTTTTCTGTTACATTTCAGACTTCAATACGACAGTTACAGCAGCGTCTAAGAAAACCGGAGCTAGAAAAAGAAAATATTTTCACACACTTGCGTGTCATTTTAAAAAAATTTTTCTCCCGAATTGGCGAAGATTCTTCTGGCTGTAGCACAGTTTGTAGTACTATGTTTTCAGCCGTTACAAACGTCCTAAAAGGCATAAAGTCTTTTAAAAAATGTCTGAATGAAAATGGCAGGTAACGAAAAAAAAACAACCTTGCAGTACGCAAAAAAAGTCGACGAAGAAAGGTTGGCCGGATAAGAAAGTGGTAAAAAATAGCTGCGTCGTTTTGAGTGATATCAGAAAAGTTACTCCCACCACCACCTCGCAGTATAACACTTTTAGTGGATTTAGTTTACAGGCTATGAAGCTGTATTGAATTTCTTTCAAATGCTTGCTGTCGAGGATTTGACGTGAAGTGCGCCTGAGAACCACAAATATCAAGCGCGATTTCTAGGAAAATCTTTAGGTTTTAAGAGAAATCTCGTGTAGTCTTCTGCATCGACCTGTCAGCTTTTCTTATGACCAGAGCTGTCATGTTTATCAGAATTGCAATTGATGTACCACATTCTAAGGTTTTGTTTAAGAATACATTCTTTAAATATTCTTGCTGTATCAGTTAGTATTAAATATGATAAAAAAGGGAAAAACTTTTTTTTTTTGTAAAAGCATTTTTTTAAACAGGAAATACTAAAAATGCTTATTTAAAAGTACAGAATAAATAATTGCATTGAGTACAGACTGTCGTAATTCTTTTTAAGATCAAATGATTTTTTTTTTTTTTTATGTTTTGAGATGAGATTATATCTTTTCATTACTAAGTAATTTTGAAGAATATGCTTATTATAATAGAATGATGTTAGGGTTTTGAATTACATAAGGAATATTTAGATAAAAATATACTATGGTTGTAAGAACTGCAGTTTTTGAAGATTAAATTTAATTTCAGTTTAATATTTAGAAATAGAAAATTGCTCTTACAAGAGTGATAATATTTTGCTTATTATGATTAGATAACCTTGAAAATAAGTTTTACTTATTTAATATAATCAGATTACAAAATTTTAAAACACAATTTAAATACAGGATTTGCCTCAAGAAATAACAGAAAATCTGGGAGACAGAGAGAGAGACAACTGCACAGAGCTCTATCTGAGCTACTGAATCTTCTAAGTTGTTAACAACCTTATTAATGGATTACTATTTTGGTGTTTTAATACTTTTTCTAAGAAAAAAAGATACCCGCCAAGAGATCTTTAAGAAAATCGGTCTAGTTTTATTTTACAAGAAAAAAATAGAAAAAAATGAGAATAACTAAAAAAATTCCACACAGACATCTCTTCACTAAAGAAACATGTTAACTGAATCACGTTAATTAATAATTTTAATTGATCTCAATTTACGAGAAATGACTTTTTAAACCAGTAACCTATTTCCCAGAGTCAGTCCTGGACGATGCAAAATACCAAGTTATTTTTTAAAACTTTTGTAACAATTATTATTTATATAAAGGAACAAATTGTTTTGCAAAAATATAAAAAAAATTGATATTTTCTCTCAGTAATGGGATATTAGTAATGTACTCTATCATTATGAAAGAAAAAAATCGTTGTATTGGGAAATTAATTTACTTTTATTTGATGATGAATCTATACCCTTTTTTCTTGCTATTTCTTTATTACTCACAAGCTACTTATCAAGATATTCGATTAAATTGCTTAATGAGAAATGTTTTCAGGTTTATACAAAGTTATATGAGACTACCACCTATATGGACCCGGTGTTGATAAGAGAGAGGAAAAACCAACAAGAACGTGACATAAGGGAGAGGATGGAGAAAAGAATTGAAGACCGAGCCAGGGAAGGCCAAAGAAAATAAAAGCAGTGGCCACAGAGGAAAATAACAGAAAAGAACAGGAGACACAGGAGGTCGATAGATTGAAGAGCTTAGATCAAAGTGTTGGCGCGATTTCAATGTTAGTATTCGAGATAGCATTCTCCTGTTTCAGATTGCTTTGTTTTTATGGTCAATTCATTTGCAAATATTCATAAATAAATATTTTTTTTTTCGTTTAAGCATTATCTTTATATATATAATTCTTCTGTACATGTGTTTGTCACTGAACTCCTCCTAAACGGCTTGACCGATTTTGATGAAATTTTTGGGTGTGTTTGACAAAACATGGAGAATGTTTTTATCTTATCCCCTTTGTTGCAAGTCGTCACTAGATGGTGCTACAGTATATCAACTTCTATACCGTCCGACCAATTGCTATGAAAATTGGAAATAATATGTATTCGAATATAGAAAATATGTTTGCGCTGTCCCACTTTATTGTTACTTGCCCCAGATGGTGCTGTAGCATTTCATCTTATATACCGTTCAAACGATATCCATGGAAATTAGTATGCAGATATATTGGATCATAGAGAATATATTCGCGATATGTATTTTTCTGCAATGCATTTTTTTGGCAGTACAACGTATGCCGGGTTCTGCTAGTAGTGTTGAAATTTTTACCGAGTCCTCAGAGACTCATTATCCGCACTAGCGTAGATGGTAGGCGGACATGCTTCTCCTTGGGAAAGGTAGGAAGATCACGAATCTTCTTTGAACTCTAACTTGGGAGAAATATTTAAAAAATAACTTCAATAGAAGAGTATTATACAAAAGAGCACGTTTATTGACGAATATTTACAAATGAAGTGACTATTAACACAAGGCAATCGGAAACACCAGCATGACCTCTAGCAAACTAACATTGAAATCTCCTTAAAATTTTCATTTCAGCTCTCTGATCTCGTCAAAATTCTAATCCTCCAACCTTTTCTTCCTCCTAATGTTATGTCGTTAGTCGTGTCTAACTCACTCTTCAGCTCTTACTCACTTTCTCCTTTCTTTATTTTGAAGCAACGTAGTGTTTGTTTTTACCTCTCCCTTGCTGCATGTTCTTGTTGGTTTTTTTTCTAACGAATACCGGAGACAAACACGGCCCTCTCTCTTCTCAAAAAGAACCAGATCAGTCAACTTAGAGATAAAATTGTTAACATAGTTACTGATGATTCTAAAACGACTTGTGGGAAAAATTACTTGAAGAATGCTCAAGACCAAACAAAACATTACAGGTTAGACAGAGCTCTTGCAGTGAAAATACAACACAACAATGCAAATCATAAACGAATTATTATCTCAAAAATCCCAATAATTAAAAACCACCCCAGTATTCAAACATTTTTACATGGCTTATCAATAACAGTGTTTTTCTTTTACATTACATAAATCGAATTACAACAATATGCGAAAATTATGTACCCAATATTACTTCCATGCATATTCATGATGTTTTAATTGGACAATGCATTAAAATAATTAAAATCCCACATAGACTGAGAGAATTTAATGTTCCTAATGAGAATGCATCTTCATTTACTACCTTATCAGATTTATCCACATGGTGACGATAACCTCCCACAACGCTTCTTTTTAAATCGTGATACTTCTTCTCTTGAAAGAGCTTTTTTCACTTCAAGTAGTCGATTTTTAAAGTTGTGACCTTGAAGAACAATTTTATAAATAGAGTCATAATCATCAAATTCCACAAATGCAAGTCCTCGCTTCCTGTCAGTTGACTTGTCTACAACGACATTTACACTTACATTTATTGGTACGATATGTACCGAAATATTCACAAAGACCTTCTGTATCAAATTCATCTCTTAATCTATTCACGTACAGTTTATTGCCCATTGTCCATTACCCGAGTTTCGGGTTTACCTTAATTTTCACGAGAGGTACAGTCCGTTTTAAGTTATCCCCACTACCGTCTATTTTGTGTGGTCTTGCAGTCTGAACATCATCAACCATGTGAGCTCGCTTCAAGGTGATGTATCAAAATCCTCGGCGTTTTCTAATATGGGGATCTCGTTTACAACACAGCCAACTGTTTCGCCCATTTCCAAAAAAAAAAAGAGTTTTCAAAAATTTGCAGTCGATTTATAATTCAAACATTCAATGAAAGGCTTATAGAATTGCTGGAGTTGAATATTCTGCTGCTCCTGTTTCTTAGTAAGGACTTTATCTATCTTCTCGCTCAATGTCTCTATGGCGGCAGAGGAAAAGACCATATCATTAACCAAATTAATCGATATTTCTCAAACTACCCCATCATTTGCAACGTATTCAAAAAAAGAGTTTTCCTGAAAACCATTTAATGCTTTGTTTACCATTTGCTAAATTTCATAAGTGCTTGCGCTACTTTTCCTCATGGTAACTTATATTTTTAATATTAAATCCTTATAAAGATTTTAAAGAAAATGATAGCTTCCTGAAAGATTTCATCTTTATCCTCCAATTATATATGTAGGATTTGTTTGTATGCTAATCAGCAGATGGCGACACATCACGAACTATGTGTCTGACGCAAACCTTTTGCCATGCAATGGCAGGATTTCGACTTTGAAATCTGGCCCTGGGAGAAGGAAAGAAGCCCCTTAGCTGGGCGCGGCAGTAGAACGTAGCCGTCAACGGAGGAGTCGAAACTGGTACGGGCTGCGTTAAGAGGCAAGAGAATATGATTGTCATGTATTAATACTTTCTGTAAATATCGCTGTAAATACATTAGAGCTTCATTAAAAATCTCTGTTATTGAGAGAAAACCAACGTTTCGTCAATATGTTTGGAAATACACCCCTAGATTGCCTCCCTCTGTCGTTAAACATTTGCTCGACTGGTAGAGAAGTCTACATATATGACACTAGAATGATGATGATGATTTATGATATTTATTCTTCAAGTATATATAAACACACCATATGCATCTCATACAAGAAACAATCTGCCTGAAAAATATTTAATGCTTTATTTACCATTTGTCGTGCATGTGCTATTTTTTAAGTTGAGTGTTTTCATGAAGCAAAAATCACAAACAAAAAAGTGTGAAATATATGTAATGAAAGAGCGATATAACATTTGACGAAGCGCTTGATTTTTTTTATGGACGTCTAGACGTCTGATAGTGTTTTTTAAGGAGAAAGGTGCTACACAAAAATATTGCAATCATAATCCACTTAAAAAGTTGTAAGATTTGTATTTCTTTAATTCGTTTAAGAAATTAAATTATGAAACATGATAGCGTATATAGATATTATACTCATATTACAAACCGAATTAAGTTTAACTTTAAAAAAGAAACAAAAGTACTTGCCCCACACATTTCGAAAGCATTGGAGAAATAACATAAATTATGGAAAATGTTGGAAAACCTTCTCACTGAGTTATATCTTGACTTTTCTGCCAAAATCGGTTGGAGATGGGAACACAAGATCCATTTCAGTTCAGACGCGCATGTAATTTCAGAGTTTCTGCTTTATCCAAATATATTTCTTCTTCGTATTTAAATATTATAGAGAAAAAATGATTTTTGTAATAAAATAAAGTTCGAATAGTGTTTTAAAAGCAGATCAATTGTTGAGAATTTGTTTTATATGATTAAACAAGTTTTAGACAGAAAAAGACAGCTGTGTGGATCTTGATTTTGATGTATCGATTTGAAATCATGTAGTTAATGCTCTGTTTGAATGTGTCTTATATAAGTCAGAATTAAATAAAATAAAATATTTTTATATTAATTAAATAATGTAGAATAATGTAGATAATATCAAAGTGCTTTTGGTTTTTCCTTCTATAAAATATTTCATTTATAAATGTCATTTCATAAACTGTAATAAATTCTTGTAAACTTATTTTATCAAATACTTAGTCCAATAAAAAGATTAATGCTCTTTTCGTTAACAAAGATTGATTAACTTATAAAAAATTAAAAATCTAAATTAAAATGAGAACATTATTTAAAACATCTAAATTCCCTGTGAAAGTTATTAACATGCTAACTGATAGCGACAACCGATAATAATAGCATATCGATCATTTCATAAACTACAGTAAATTCTCGTAAACTTATTTTATCAAAGACTTAGTCCAATGAAAAGATTAATGCTCTTTTCATTAAAAAAGATTGATTAACTTATAAAAAATTTAAAATCTGGAGTTTGGAAATGTTTTAGCCATAAAAAGTTAAGATAATAAGATACTTGAGAATTTATTTGAATTTTTTTCTTAACAAATTCAAGAGTAAAAAAATCCTGTCTCGAGGCACATTTAAAGGCCTAGGATAGCGCTGGGTGACATTAAATACCCGCTGTCAATTCTTTCTGAAAGGGAATGTGGATTCAATTTAAAGCGCATCTTCAATACACGGCATGAGTCATCCGCATAAGAGCTGACATTTGTGATGTCTTCCAAGATGACTGACGGCTGGAATTATGACATCAAAGATATAAAAGAAATATATCACGTTAAAGCCTAAAAACGATTTGAACTTCGACTTTATCATACAAGGGTCTCATCTTTGACATCTGCTTAGCATAAACTTTGAACCAAATGAGTAGCTCGGTAGTTTATATCTTCATCCATTTTCAACACATGCGAATTTTGAATTTTTCTGAATTCTGAAGTTTTCAGCTTGAGCGGGTTCTTTTCTTGGAAAGTTTTTATGATGTCTAGAATAACTTAAAGTGCATGTTAATTAGTAATAAAGCTTTTTTGTGTATTGTTTAATAAAATTTCTAAAGATGTTTATAATTTGTAAAAATTCTTTTGTGTTTAAGTTATTATTTTCAAACTCATCATTATTCCTGAGAAAGTTTTTCTTTTGTAGCTTACAGATAATGCATGACAACATTAAATTAGCTAAGCGAGAGATGACGTTTCTACCAAACCCCTGATTTCAATTTAATATTTAAAGGACCGGAAAATTATATAATAATTATTTGTTAATTTCTATATAATTTCGTGCAATAAATTTTTACTTTATTTTTAAAAAGTATTTAAAAATAAAATCAATTATAAAAAAAACAAATAATACTTATACTTGCTGTAAATACGTAGGTATTCGTTTACAGTAAAAATTATAAATCAATGATAACAACTGTGAAAGTTTCAATTTTTTTTAATTCTAACTAACTACCGAAAATTCCACTATTACTATCATAAATATTTTATTTTAATGAATATAAATACTTCAGTGTTTGACAATGCAAAAAGTGAAAAACAAAAAAAAAAAATAGAACAAAGAATATCAGTTGAAGAGATTTTTTTTCTTGATATTTTATCCTTATATTTCAAAGTAAAATGAGATTTAGAAGACAATTTAAGCCATTCACCTTTTAATTATAATTTTTTTTTATTACAACGCCAAATAATGGCGCAACATGTGCTGTATACAGAACCTAATTTCAAGAAATCGGAAAAGTCTCGCTAATAATGAATTTCTTTCTTTAGAAAAAAAGTAAAAAAGGGTTTAGCTCCATTAAATTATTATTTCCCTCAATAAAATTATCAATTTTTATTTTTATCAAACACAGTCAGCCCATTTTTTCACAAAAGCAAACCATCGTCTCTTTTTTTATTTATAAAATATTTTATGTAGGATTACTTAGACCACTAAAATCAGCCCTGATATGATGTTGGTTGTTCTAATATTAAGGTAAGAAAAAGGCTAGAGCTTCAGTAGAAAAAAGTGAATATCACGAAAGACAAAAGCATAACTTCCAATTTAAATATTTGGAACTATGAGCAATTAACATTGAAAGTATATGATATTCACCCCAAGAACTGTATTCATGGTCTATATCTGAAGAATTGTTACAGTAGGCAATTTCTTATTTAACATGAATTGCAACACGTTTAACAAAAATGATAATATTTACAAACATGATATTCCCTATAAAATATCGCGATATCTTTGTGCGAGTGGTCATTTCAAGATATCATCATACCTTTCATAAAATAATGAAGTATGCCAAATCACAAAAAGGGATTTCTTCAATGTCACTGTATGTTAAATTGCAAGATAGTTATTAGTATTATTAAAAAAGACTACGAAGTTGGTAAGGAAGATTTAATTTTTATAAACTAAGGAATAACTCTTTCAAAACTTTAAGTTATAAAAATATCAATGCAAAGTATTTTACTTGAGTTTGATTTATTCTATGATTTTTTTCTCCATTTGGAATTTCTTCAAATATCAGTGTATATTTTATTGAAAGATGTTTATTAGTATTATTAAAAAAAGCTATGAAGTGCGTAAAGAAGATTTAATTTGTATAAACTAAGGAGCGTTCACATACACGTTCAATGTTTTAAGTTATAAAATATCAATGAAAGTTTTTACTTGAGTTTGATTTATTCTATGAATTTTTTTTCCATTGGAATCTTATTTCTTCAAATATCCGTGTATATTTTATTGAAAGATGTTTATTAGTATTATTAAAAAGCATATGAAGTGCATAAAGAAGATTTAATTTGTATAAACTAAGGGAGAGCTCACATACACGTTCAATGTTTTAAGTTATAAAATATAAATGTAAAGTATTTTATTTCAGTTTGATTTATTCTATGAATTTTTTTCTCCATTGGAATCTTATTTCTTCAAATATCCGTGTATATTTTATTGAAAGATGTTTATTAGTATTATTAAAAAAGCATATGAAGTGCATAAAGAAGATTTAATTTGTATAAACTAAGGAGAGTTCAATACACGTTCAATGTTTTAAGTTATAAAAATATCAATGTAAAAAGTATTTTATTTCAGTTTGATTTATTCAATGAATTTTTTTCTCCATTGGAATTATAACTGGTCTTCCTCCGCTTTATTGCAAAATTTAAAGTTATATGGATAATACTAACTGGAAGGGATATTAGTAAGGTGGAACACTTTGGGGTAGTTATACGGGCAGTCTCAGGGATTTAAAGCCCCACTTCAAATGAATTAAAAATAAACGAGCAATCTTTTTTCTGCAATGCAGAACCAAATTACTTAACAAAAAGTTGGATACAGGGTTCCAGTGTTATTCATAGGATTCTGGATAATGATGTTCCATTCTACCGATAATAATTTTAATAAAGACAAGGTTTGCTGATGCATGATCAAACACAATAAACCTATTTGATTAGATGAAGTAGGTTTATAGTGCTTGATCATTCTGCAAAGACACAAACACACGTTACTTAGAGAAAGTAACGTTTGTATGCTTGCAGAAACTGCATGAAAATAGCCTTTACATTTTGATGCTCCTTGATTTTCAAACCATAAATATTTTATTCAGTTAAATATTTATTTGGAATCAAAATAGGATAGTTAAATCAACCTTGCCAATCTACCTTTATTTGGAGTTTTATTATTTTATTTATAACTATCAGTTATCAATTTAAAAAATGCAGTTCTTGAGTTAATAGTTCAAATAAAGAATCTATCATTACATCATAAAACGGATTCAAAGAATTAGTATCAACTTGTTTTTAAATCAAGCCACGAAAGTAATACACGTTTATATGAAACCATTATTTTTATCTTTTCGTAAAACTCCTCGTCAAACTAAATGACACATAAAGTTTTAAATATCTAATAAAGGTTTCATACTGTCCAAAAAATTAAAGCAAGACTTTTAAGAGAAAGACAAAAAAAAACTACTTTGGTAAAAAAAAATCGGCATCATTTCGTCTCTTTCTGTCTCAGAGCAAACCTATTAACTCTTGATTTTTTCTCTCCTTTCTACATTAACTGGGAAGTTCGTTAGTGGCATTTAACGATGAAGGTTGCTGGCAACATCTGGAGGAATTTTTCTGTGGATGAAGGAATAGCAGTGTTTTCAGATCTTTCCCTTTCTAAGTCCAATTATCCTTCGTCAGGCTGTAATAATTCCTCAGTTGAGTTAGCGATGGCGCTTAACGGATCCGTGTGTTGCCAAAAATTGGAACTAATATCAACTCTAGATGATGAAAAAAAAAAAATAAAGTAATATGATGAAAAAAAAAAATCTAAAAAGGGAGTTATAGTTGGCTGATTGGAGCCGGCTTATTTCTGAAATATACCGAGTTCATTGTTTTATCTCGTTCTCGTGATAAGGACATCGTTAGCAGGCGAATGGGTTGCCGTTACAATTGAATCAAGTTCTCTTTTTCTCTCTTGATAGCAATTTTCTATCATGGGAATGAATGCGGGAGATAAAAATGAAAATATTTTAAAAGTCTTCTTTTCTCAAGGATTATTCTAAATCTGCGTTAATATTCTAGAGGTTGGAATGGGTAGATTTGGGATACGAAAAATTGATTCCTGGTTTGGAAAATAAGGAAGTTTGCTAAATAGGCTATCAAAGACCATTACAATTCATTTCAATAAAAATTCAACCTTTTATTTCTACAATTTATTTAACTTTCATGGATATTATATATTCTTTCTTTCAAAATATTACAGTTTTTTTATATTTCTTACTTTAGGATACTTTTTTCAACTGACAATATTTAGAAGCCAACTTTTAAATGTGTGGTTATTCATTGAAATTATTGACAAACGAATAGTTTACATTATATTCTTTTAATTATCGAGCTGAATAAATGGACAAAAAGGGAAATTCTATTATTAATGGTAAAAATTTGGAATCACAAACAAAATTAAAGATAATTCTTCACTTTTTTTATTACATTCTGCTATACATTTAGGGTTTTTTAGAATACTTTTATGCTCATGATTATTTGTGAACAGGCTAATAAATACGTTAACAAAAATGTTAAGATACTACAAACTATTTCCGAAATTTCTAAATAATTCTAGGTTGGTGATGATTAATAAATTTCTATGTGTAATGTTAACTTTTTTTTTTTTGCAGTTGAAAAAAATATGGACAAGGAATAAACATATTAATACTTATATTAAATTAACAAAAGTAAATAATATTTCATTGTTTGTTTCAAATGCAAGATAGTTCAAATTTCTAATGTTTGGCCTTTCGTTGAAGGATTTATTTCAATTTATTTGACTATAATTATTTTAAAAGTATATTATTTTTTCATTTATTACTATTTAATCATAGTTAGCCGAATTGCTATTGCTATTTCGAATTTTTTTATATAATTCTAGTTTCGTAATCATCAATGAATATTAATGTGTAATGTTATTTGTTTTTTAAATTTTGATCACTGAAAAAAATACAAATATGGATAATAAACTATAAACCTATTAATAATATTATATTAAATTAACGAATTAAATAATATTTCATTGTTTGTCTAAAAGGCGAAATAGTAATTCACATTTCTAATGTTTGGTCTTCCGTTGAAAGATTTATTTCAATTTATTTGACTATAATTATTTTAAAAAGTGTAATATTTTTTTTATATTACTATTTAATCATAGTTAGCCGAATTGCTATTGCTATTCCAAATCGCATATATAATCTAGTTTCGTAAACATCATTGAATTTCAATGTGCAATGTTAACTATTTTTGCTATGTTTTTGTCATTAAAAATAATAATATAGACAATGAACTATAGACATATTAATAAGACTATATTAAATGAACAAAGCAAATAATGTTTCATTGTTTGCCTAAAATGTGTGATAATTGAAATTATTAATTATTGTTTAATCATAGTTAACCGAACTGTCAGTGCTATTCCGAATCGTGTATATAATTCTAGTTTCATAATCATCACTAAATTTGAATGCTAACTTGTTAAGTAACTTTAACTTAGTTTGATAAGTTTGATCGTTAAAAAACATAGACAATGATCTATAAACACATTAACAATACTATATTAAATTAACAAATTAAATAATGTTTCATTGTATGTCTAAAATGCGAGATCGTTCAAATTCCTAATGTTTGGCCTTTCGTTGAAAAATTTATTTCAATTTATTTGGCTACAATTATTTTTAATGTATAATATTTTTTATCCATTACTATTTCATCATAGTTAGTCGAATTGCAATTTCTTCCATTGGTTGCTGTCACATAAATCCTACCGTCAGCGAATCAATTTATTTTATTGTACAACACGAATGCTGATGGATATTTTGTTAGACGCATTGGTACAGTGTAAACGAAGATTCATTCCATGCGTAAACCTAAGTTATCTTCTTTTCCTCCTTTCTAATTTCTTCCCCGATATCCACCATCTTATTTCTCTGCTAATAGAAAGCTGCCTATTGGAGCACCTTCAGAGATCTAAGCCTCAGTTTCTTTCTTTCTTTCTAAGCTTTCTTCAAATAATAAGTTCTTATTTACTCGTATATTACTCCAATACGCTAATTTCAATATAAAGCTGTTGAATCGTTAATACGATAATTAATTAGCATAGTGGTATTAAATATCTAATTTTTCAGTCGAGTAAAAATTTTTAATTAGTATAAAAGTCTGAAATAATTAAGTAAAAATTAAAAAAGGTTTATACTGAACAAAATCGTAGAATATGTTACAAATTTATAAAATGTTCAAAATTCTTAGACATGTTTTTATGACAATAGTTTGAAGAACAGTTTTCTAAAATTTTATTGCCGATGTGGTGTTAAATTTTTTTTTGTTAAAGCTGTAATAATTTTTGAAAATAACTTTTTCGATAAATCTGGGGTTAGTGTTTAAAGAATTAATTACTTTAATATATTGGTTTCAGGTTATTTTAAACCAAAATTTAAATTTTTGCTTTTGAATGGATGTTAAGAATTCTTACAGCAAAATAATACATTAGAAAAATTAAAATTTTTAAACTAAAAAAATAAATAATTTATGTAATGGAAACTATTTTAACAAAACTACTTCAACAAAGTTTATACAAAAATAAAGATGTATACCAATACTTCAAAAAAATTTCTAGTCTGTTTTTCGTTAAAAATCTGTACATTTCTTGATTGCCAAAAACATTTCTAAAAAATTTACCTTTTCGAAAAAGTATTGCCAAAATACTTTAAGCCAATTCCTGTAACACTTTTTCATTTAATTTTTCAAAATTTTTCTCTAAATGTGTATAATATTAAATTAAAAATAAATAATTTATGTAATGGAAACTATTTTAACAAAACTACTTCAACAAAGTTTATACAAAATAAAGATGTATACCAATACTTCAAAAAAATTTCTAGTCAGTTTTTCGTTAAAAATCTGTACATTTCTTGATTGCCAAAAACATTTCTAAAAATTACCTTTTTTCATTTAATTTTTCTCTAAATATTGAAAAAAAAAAAAATATTGCCAAAATACTAAGCTAATTCCTGTTAAAATCACTTTTTTGATTATTTTTTTTTCTCCAAATGTGTATAATATTAAATTAAAAAATAAATATTTATGTAATGGAAACTATTTTTAACAAGTCTGTTTTCGTTAAAAATCTGTAGGCAAAACAAATGTATATCAATACTTAGAAAAAAATTCCTAATCTGTTTTTGTTAAATTCTGTACTGTAATTTCTTGATTGCCAAAAACATTTTAAAAATTACCTTTTGAAAAAAGTATTGCCAAAATACAGAATACCAAGCTAATTCCTGTAACACTTATTCATTTCATTTTTTTGTACTGTAGTACATACATAGAATACAATATACTTTTAGAGACTTGAATAAAAGGTATCAATGATTTTCCTTCAAATCTTGATGGATAATGTTAATGCCCTTCAAATGAATTTGTGTAAAAACTGATTTGTATTTGCAATATTATAGTATGGGAGAATGTCTAGGAAATTCCTATCAGTCAATGCGAGATATACTGTTACAACCTCCATCAAGTCTATTTGCTTTTCAAAAACATTTATATCACAAGCCACCTATGGGAATTGGAACCAAATGGACATGAAAGCTATAATGGACTAACTGAACCATGAATCTGCAATTCACAATGCTTTTAACAATACATTTAGTAAATTAATATACTTCACATTTAACTAATATTTAACGCAAATGGGAATTAAATTTTCTTTGATAAAACCTCTTTTAGTCACTGTTTTTCCAAAAACTAGAATTATTAAATATTTAATAACACTCAGCCACCAGTTTTGATTCAATAATATTTTAAAAATAGCAATGAAAAATAAATGTTTTTTTAATCTTCTAACTGGGAAATTAAGTATTTAATAGTATAAAATCGATTTTTATGTATGAAAATGCTCAATTGTTAATCGAGAGATTATATTTCCATGCGAGAAATTTTCAAAATCTTGCCAATATAGAAACTATTCATTTATAGAAACTATTTATAGAAACTATTCATTTATTCCATTAAATATCAAGTAGCTTAATTAGCTACTTAATATTTTCTGAAACTCTAGGAAAATGAATAGTTTCTATATTAGCAAGATTTTGAAAATAAAGATTTTTCGCATGGAACTTATAATCTCGTTAATGTAATTATAATTAATAATTACATTAAATTAATGAATTATTTGAAATTTGAATTAATTTTGAATTTTAGTTAAATTCTGATATTTAAACTAAATGAAAATTCCTTTATTATAACATCAAAAATCGTTTCTTTAATTTAAAGAGGACTCTTGGATACATGACTATTTACAAATTGTAAAAACCAAATAATAATTGTTGTTGTGTACTGTTTGAATTCTGATTTACTGAAGATTTTTTTCTCATTAATAATAATAAATAAGAGGCGAGGAAAGCTCTCAAATTCCCCCCCTCAAAAAAGATCATAATTTCATTTATATGACTAAAAAAGGTGCACCTTTTTAATTTTTAAAATTCTTCTACTATCAATTAATATTAACTATCATTCTTTAATTGATTTGTTCCTTAGTTTATGTTATTTATGCTTTTTATGTTATTTATGCAAACTTTTTGAAATACATTTCAGAAACAACTTTTTTTGTTAATCTAGTGAAGATATAATTTTATTTTAATATTCCTATTAATGATATTGATAAAAACAACAAGTACCATAGTAAACAATGGAAACCCTGCACATTTTTGAAATTGATGTTATAAATTTAAACTGGTTGAATAATACTATTGAAAAGAACGCAATTTTAATCGCTTTGCAATAGAAATAGATGACGGCATCATCGTTTTTAGCTCTTGAGTTTTCCTCGAGGAATTGTTTATTATTTATTTTTGTATGCCCAGAAGATGTACTGTGAAATTTCAGCAAAGGGAGGTGTTAAGAAATACTTAAGAAAGTTCTTACCTTATGACTGTAACAAACTAATATTCTTTTGATTTTTTTTTCAGTCGAGCGATACAGGAGGGAGTGGTACATTGGTACATTTTTTTGTTTCATCATTAAATTTCATTAATTTCTTACTTTGCATTTACAAATTACAATCAGGCAATTAAAAATATTATTTATGTTAAAAAATTACTTTATATTTTAAAAATACCCGTAAAATATGACATTGGCCACCACCACATATACCTAAATCTCAGTGCAATAAATTTGAAATATTACCGAATATGTTTCATAATAGGATTAATTCTAAAGGTGATCTATCTCTCTTTGTCTCTCTCTCTTTAACTCTTTAACTCACTACTTCATATAAGAGAAGATATAATTATAAAAGTAAAATTTAAATTTGTGCATCTAATTTAATTACTGAAATTACTGTGAGTTTTTTTAATGTATAGTTAATATATATCTTCAAAGCATTGATGTTGATAAATCACTGTATTCTACTCATATCTATGTCTCAAAAGATTTCAGAAATGAGAAACTTTGTTTGTTTCTATGGTAAAACTTTTGATACGTTATTCAAGAATTACCCTATCTTTATTAATGTTTCCTTACTTATTATAAACCCCAATTCTGTTTTCTTTGCATACAAATCTATACCATACCAGTGACTTTGTCTAAATTTAGCAATGAAATGTCTTGCAATTGAAAAATAAGTTTGAACAAAGTTAATTTGGCAGAATCAATCGTTTCTAATTTGAATATGAATTTATTTAAAACAAATTAAATCTCAGAATTTCATCAAAGGTATGAGTTTGAGCACCATATAAATGAATAATCTTTTATTAGTTTCTGGTTTATACCTAGTGTTACCAGAAAAATCTATTTAATTTATTGCTTTTAAATGTATTCGACTTCAAAACACGTTTTGTATATTTTAAATAAGAAAATGAAATATTTTAACAAATTATTTATCGTGAATCATTGGCGTTGGTAAAATTTCACGCTTAGTGTGTCATTGAAAAATATCCGATAACTCCTTTTTGACATAAACAATTTTTTCTGCTATTGTTAATAGTCAATAATTTTTATTAATTATACATTTTTATAAGTTTTAATAGTGTACAACAAACATAACCCATAATACAGTATAGTATTATGGGCTATGTTTGTCGCAAATTATAATACTATACTGTATTATGGGAGGTTTTTTTGTCTTTTTATGACACTTCTTTTTTATCATTCAAACCCACACACAATTAGAAAAAATAAACTAAACTACACTTGCCTTAAAGTCATTTGGTAGAAGGGTTAAGAATCTCATAGGATGTAGTTTGACAGTTGCATAAAATATGTAATATACAATATAAAATATCGCTTAAATTCGTTTGAAAGTGTACTGACTACATTACACAAATATATATGACATATATATATATATATATATATATATAATATATATATATATATATATATATATATATATAATCCATAAGATATATGGGAAAGTATTTCAACATATTTCTTTTCTAAATGTAATGGTTACTATAAGCGTCGATATTTTTCATTTTACAAATAAGCTGCAGAAACTCACATGAAACGCTGAAAACTAATATCACCAAGTACTATATTCTCTTTGATAACGTACGCGGACACTTCTAGTATGATTTATCATGATGAAAAACACAAACTGAGTGAGACGAGCACGCAACTAAGGATCATTGAAATACAGAGATGACTGATCGACGAAGTTGATTCAAAGCAATAAATGGGAGCTACGGAAAAACAAGAAGAGATATTGTAGGATGATACATGTACACCTGGCGAGGTGGGTATAATATATTTTAAAATAAAGTATAAGATGGATGTTGATGTCAGAATAGTTGTTCTAAAATATTGCCGAAGTAGTATAAGTTTATTCAAAATTTGCAGATCAATTTTTTTTTGCACTCAATTTGCAATACATAGACAGTAACGTGTTAAAGGGGTTGCCCTATGAAAATATTTTCTTCCATAGACTTATATCATTATTAATATTAATTAAACAACAGCATTTTTAGCTTACTAGAACAGATAGGGCATAAAAATATATGAGCTTTAATCTTAACCAAATTATTTAAAAGTATAGAATGATATTTCCTTTCCCATTATCTATATAAAAATTGTAAATTAAATTAGCTATTAAAGTTGTATGAATATTTTCTGTTTATATATATCAGCTGGCGTCATAATTTGCTATTAAGTTCATTCTCGATATGATTATATAAGTAATAACGGGAATACATAACAGGGCAAATATTTCTCGTTGCACCAGACGTTTTGCACTCCAGATTTGAGAGATTCATCCCGGTTCGTACCATGTTGGGTTTTGTTTATGTTTATGTCTTGTAGAGAGTAATCTTGTAAAGAGGAATCATGTAATCTTGTAAAAGAGGAAAAACAAAGTAGCTTTGCATATACAGAAACCAATATTATAATACTGTTTATACAGCATTTTTCTTTCTAATGTAGCTGGCAAACACAGACAGCTTGGTCTTTGGATGCCTTAAGGCAAGTGCTGCACAGACGTACTCACTTTGCATTACCCAGGATGCGGGTGTAACTTGAAGATAAGCCACGGACGTGGAGTAACACTGTCCTCGCAACGCTCTACGATCCTATTAGACCGGGACCTACTTTTTAAAGTGGATTCCGAACCTCTGCAAACAACCATGGCACCGCCGGGACTCGAACCCGAAACCTGTGGTACCGAGCGCCAGAGCGCTAGCCACTCGGCCATTCAGGCCCCTGTTTATACAGCAACAATTTGCCAATGGAAATAATAAAAAGAATTGTCGTAATAAAAATAAACAGCCGACTAACTTAATATTCCTTATAAAATCCTGCATCATTAATAGAATAAAGATTTAAATATGATAAAACAACATTTTCAAAAGACTTTTTAAAAATTTGAACCTTTTTTTTTTGTTTGTTAATTTTGAGGGAATTCTTTCCAAAGAAAACAAATTTTATTCAGCAACATATCTTAGAGAAGTCTGAAATGTAACATGATCATATCAATAAAATTTAATGAAGTGTATATAGATACTGAAGTGTTTGAAGTTATCACATTTATGTAATTGCGAATCTTGTATAGAGGAAAAAAAAAGTTTTGCATATACAGAAACCAATATGATAATACAGTTTATACAGCAAAAATTAAACAATTTGCAAATGAAAACAATAAAGACCTGTCGTAATAAAAATAAAAAGCCATTTAATTTAATATTCCTTATGACATCTTGCGTCATTAATATAATAAATATTTAAATGTGATTACATTTTTTTTTTCAAAAGAATTTTTTAAAATTTGAACCTATTTTTTTCAGTTTGTTAAACTTGAAAAATCCTTTCCAAAGAAAACAAGTTTTATTTAACAATATATCTTAGAGAAGACTGAAATTTAGCATGATCATATCAATAACATTTCATGCAATGCATGCAAATATTTCGTTTTAATTTAAAAAAAAAAAAAAAAAGCAACAGTTTACTTTGTAGACATTTAAGCACATAAAATAAGAGTCTTAAAAAGAAGAATAGACAGATCCGACGAACATTAAGGAAAAGAAAAAGGCATAGTAGCCTGTCATTAATGCATTAAATGCTTAGGCTGTCTGTTAGAAGCATTAGGACACTACTGTTGTAATACTAGTACAAGTTTCAACAAGTGTTTCAGTAAATAAATGGATATTGATGATTTCGTCTTACGTCTGGAAGTTGGTTAATAATATATTTTTTTCATTTAACGAGGCTTTAAATAAAGAATTGAAACATTTGTGATAAAAAAAACCTCTAATAGGCGTTGCAAGAATCAAGCATCTTATAGGAACATGCAATTTTTCAACTTTTGTAATGTAGTCTGATGAAAAATTCCTCTTTAAATATCACGGATATGATTTTTAAAAAAAATAATTTATTAGTAATCTTACTAAATCGAAATTCTTAATACCCCGAAACAGTTATTTATTTATGTTTTATTAATTTATTAGACATTTCTTGTTCATTTTTTTTTTGAAATGAAGGTTTCTAATTTTACAAGGCCTTATAAGTTTTAAAAAAAAATTTAAGATTATATAATCGATTTATATTTCAGATTACACAAGATTGAGAAATAGATTTATGTACTTACACGAGATTTTTAATAACAATTAGCATTTATAAAATGTATTTCAAAGTAATTAGAAAAAGTTAAACAAATTTCTTAATGAAAACGATCAATTAATTTTATTCATTTTAAGTCCAAGAAAAAAATACATGTTATTGACTGTTTATTATTAAAAAAGATGAAATTCATAAAGGAATTTCATAAGGTAATGATTGACGATGCTTTTCATTTTTAAATAATTTAGGCATATTATACAATGTACGATAATTATTACTTAATTTTCTATTGTTTGCTTGATATATTGTAACAAAGGGTATTGTATCTTTAAATTTCATATATAAAAATACGCTATTTTACTTAATCCATTTCATTTCACAATTAAAATATTTAATTATTAGTTAGCACATTAATTATTAGTTTAAATTTAAATATATCATCATTTTATTTAATACAAGTAACAAAACCTTTTATACAATTTTATAATATTCATATTGCATTTAAAGTCAAAAGTTTTATAGGTAACTTATGTTTAAAATTAATTTGACTGAGTTGTTCTCTTGACATGCGTTTTTATGAGCAAATAAGCTATTTTGTAAAAAGATGTTGCATGTGTACTATTTATGGTTATAGATTTGGAAGATACATTCTTTTATTAAAATCATACTGTATTGTGCTTAAAGTAGGAAGAAAAAATGTGACTATTAAGAGTCACACCACTTTATGTTGTTTAATATTTTCTTAATATTAATAAATCGATTCACGCTTATAAAAACCATTACAAAAATGTGTTACCTCAATAAAACCACGTTATTTTGAACTATCGTTTTTTTTGTTTTGAATAAATAAATATAAAAGGTGTCAAATTATTATGCAAGATTTTAAGATTAAAAATAATAGTAATTTTACTATTTTTGCAAACCTAAGAAAATTAGTTTCGAACCCTTCATGAGTACTTGCATTTATTTCCTTGTCAACATTATATATATATATATATATATATATATATATATATATATATGAGCAATTTTTCTCTTAAGAACACAATATAATATTATTCATATACGTATATATATATATATATATATATACGTATATGAATAATATTATATTGTATTCTCGAGAGAAAAAAATTGCTCATTGTTGCAGATCTTATTATAAAGAAATAATAATTGAAATGGTAAGTCTTTAATTTTTTCAAGATTTTAGAAGATGCCATTAGCTTAGTAAAATATAACAAAAAAATATTTTAGCAATATTTTTGAAATCTCTAAACTGCTTGTTTCATTGAGTTTCAACTACCACTCAGAAAATAAATAAATTTAACTTAATAACAAAATTCTTCAGGTGGTCCTAAAGAAGAAGACTGTAATCGTTACTAAAATAATACGTAATAATGGTGATCATATATTCAAATATTATCATATTCGAATTTTCACTTTTTCACAAATATCAATTCAAATATCAATTTTCACAAATATTAAAATCATATTCTTAACTAATATAATTCATTTTAAAGATAATACATCATGATCATTTGAAACTTTTTAAATATTAATTGAGCTCTCAAAATAAGACTTTCTGAGTATTACAAAATAATATAATTTAATAAGATTAATATTTCAAATGTTGCTGTAATGCCATAAAAAGTGAAGTCGAAGTATATTTAAATAGGTTTGTAGCATATCTATTATTAATTTTATTACATAATAACTTTGTTGGGTAAACTTACGTTTTAACTAAATAAATGTTTTGTTAATTAAAATTATTGCTTTTTAATGTTGGAAAGAGTAAAATATTTATTTGGATTTATTCATTATTTGATATATGGCTTTTAATTCATTATTTGATATTTTAAAAAAACAAAGCTTTACATTTTCTTATTGAATAATAAATAACATTAATAACAATGTTATTACATAATAATAAACCATAATATTATCATATATTAAATAAAGACTGATATTTTTAAATTTTATAAATGAATTTTAGAATAAATACAATATTAAGTAAAAATAAAATAAAGTGTGTTATTGTAGGTAACAGAATAATATAGTACAAACTATAATTCAATAAACTGTAGATTATTATATTAGAATAATAAATCACAATTCTGATTATTTCAAAAAGAATGATGAAATGTTTCTTATTTATATAAAAGTTATTTTTACTATAAAAAAAAAATTCAGTACTACATTTTTAATCCAGAAATAGAAATGCTTTATACATTGTGCAATGTGACTTTTGCAAACCAATGCAAAATTCAATGCGGTACTGCATTGGAAACTTTTCTATACGACACTATTGCTACTTTCATGAATTGCTGCCGTCAACCTCTAAATCTCTACATGATTGTTGCTGCTCTTTCTATCCCTTCTTCCTCCAATGGTTTGTTCGCAAAGATTTCGACTGATATCCGTTGAGGCCTTAGAGAAAAATCTATTTGCAGGGAACATATTTCCCTTGTCAGAAACAAAGCAACCGGGGATATTGTGGGCTTCACCCTTGTAGTGCAATCGATCTTTTAAGGCCAGCCTCTGTTGTTGGCACCGCTTGTCTCTGTTCATCAAGGCTGAAACCAGTGCCCACTGAACCGTCAGCGCACGCATCACCGGTTCTAACCGGAGGACTAAAAGGGGAAAAATGAACGAAAGTGATGGACACGATGTAATAACAGCAATAACACTACTGAAAAAATCGGAAGAAAATATGTGATAACAACAAAGTAGTCATGATGGGAGGGTATGCAGGGGTGTTTAGCGAAACGAAAGAGTTGGAAAGCAATCGAGGAGATTTTTTTTACGTTTTCTTTTTACTGTCCATGATTACCCGCGTCAATTCACAATTCATACGGATGCTGTTTTTCCGTCTGCCACCGCAGTCTTAATTCGTAGACATTAATTACATGTAAGTATACGAAACAGTGGATGGTAAAGTAACGGAATGCGTTCGTAACGTCTACAAGATGACGAAGCCAACTGGTGTTGACATGCTGTCTGCTAGCGATTTCATACATGCAAGATATCTTTGATGATTAAAAGTATGCAGAAAATATTATTCAAATTTTACGAGATATTCCATTAAAGTTAATCTATATTCAAACTGTTTTTGATTCGCCTATTCTATTCATCTATTATTAACCTATTTTCACCTATCTCCATCACCTATTTTTGACCTATTCATCTATTTTCACCTATCTTCATCACCTATTTTTGATGTTACAGTGAATATTAGTTACAGAATCAAGCCAGCACTTATTTTTTTTTAACTAAGAAATAACTTAAAAATTTTATCCGCATTTATTTCTTGAAAATATTGCAATACTGCATTACGAAAATTACATTACTTCACAATTGAGTTTTAACTGTGGAATAAACATTTATTCAGTCACATCTTTATTTATAATAAAAATGTTATTCCCTCTTAAAAAATAAAACAATACATTTTGTTTAGTATGTAGCGATATATTTGTATAGTAAACAATTTGTATAAACAATGCTCTTGAGTAAATAAGTATAGAGAAGAAAATAGATGTTTTAAAAAATTAGTACTCTCTGTGAAAAGGTAATCCCATATTAAATTATTAGAAAAAAATAGAATTCTGAAAATTAAATTTTTTTATTCTTGGAAAAATTGTGTTCTTTCAGACAACAATATAAAAATAATATTTTACAAATTGTGAACAAGTTTTATTTCATCTATTTTACCTCCTTACTCAGAATTTAATAACAACAAAAATTGTTTACAAAATACACTCATGTCCATAAATTAAGGATAATTCAGACAGAAATTGAACTCTAAAATAAAAATTTCACCTGTAGTATTATTACACACATCTTGAAGATAGAGATAATCAATAGAGCATGTGTGGGATATGCTTGGCTGACGAATGCAGCCCGTCAACCCCCTCCCACCTATCAACCGGAACTTCGGAGGGCATTGCTTGATGAGTGGTGTAATATTCCCCAAGATCAGATTGATAATTTGATACTCAGCCTGCCTAGGCGTTGTAAGGCCTGTATTGCATCGTCCGGGAGACATACTCCATATTAACCATCATACTAACCATGTTATACTGGTTTTTGTAAATAGGTTCTTTTTTGAAATTTGCTCAGGGAGTAAAAATCGTAATTTTTATTAATTATGTCAAACATATAGCATCTTTTTTGCTCTTTACCTTTTGTTTAATAAATAGACTTTACAAATAAGTCAAATTTGTTTTGCTTCTATTCTAGGAAGCAATTTCCTGTTGTTGAAATAGTTCTTCACATTTAAAACTGAAATTGGGTTTTTAAAGGAGTTCTACTTATAAAATCTATCATTAGTTACTAAAATTTTTTAATGTATTTAAAATGCATCAGTTGTTTTTTTAGTGTTCATAAAACCTAACATTTAAAATATCTTAATAAATGATATGCAAAATTTATTTCGGAAAATTAATTTTTTTAAATATCTAATAATGTGACTTAATTCATAATCTAAATACTTTTACATTGATTAATTCAGTAGATGTACGGAAAAATCCTTTAACACCAAATTTTTCAAGGTTAACAAATTTCTTAATTTTAGCGAAACAATAATTAACAAAAATAACAATTATGATCGAAAAGAATAAATATGTAAAAATATTATTAAAAAAACATTAAAACATTATTTCTTTATTTTATGAAATTTAAATTATGCTTCTAAGAATTATCATGAATTTAAAAGTATCAATTGCTTGTTACTGTATGAAGGGTCGAATTACAATGAAAAATACAAAAACAAACAAACAATAATTTTTTAAAATATAAAATTGACTTAAATAGTAAAGTTTTCATAATCTAAATACTCTCACATCGATTAATTCAGTAGATATACGAAAAAAATCAGCTAACGCCAATTTATTCATGGTTAACAAACTCATTAATTTTAGAGAAGCAGCAAAATCACGTGGATTGAAAAAAATAAACAAGTAAAATATTATTAAAAAACCCTTTAAATATTTTCCGTATTTTAAGAAATTTAAATTATGTTTCTAAGAAATTAATTAAATTATCACAAATACAAAAGGTCCAATTGCTTGCTACTGTAAGAATGTAGTCGAATAATGTGAAAAGGATACTAAATGTTGAGTGAAAAGAAGTTTGCAAAATACAAAATCAAACCAGCAATAGATTTTTAAATACTGGCTTCTTAAAATATTTTTGAATTTTAGCATCTTTACCTTCTTAGGTATAAAATTGACTTAATTAATAAATATTTCACAATCTAAATACTTTTGCATCGTTTAATTGAGTAAGTGTTCAAAAAAATCCCACATTTAACACCAGATTTTTCAAGGTTTACAAATTTATTAATTTTAGCGAAACAGCATAATCGGGTGGATCGAAAAAATAAACATGTAAAATATTAATAAAGAAATCATTAAAATATTATTTCTTTTTTTACGAAATTTAAATTATGCTTCTAAGAAATTAATTAAATTATCATAAACACAAAAGGACCAATTGTTTATTACTGTATGAATGTAGTAGAATTACGTGAAAAGGATACTAAATGTTGAGAGAAAAAAAAAGTCTGCAAAAAAATACAAAAACAAACACACAATAGATTTTTTTAATACTGTTTTCTAAAAATATTTTTGAATTGTAGCATCTTTATCTTCTTAGGGTATAAAATTGACTTAATTAATAAAGTTTTCATAATCTAAATATTATCAAATCGACTAATACAGTAGATGTACGAAAAATCATTTAGCACCAAATTCTTCAAGGTTAACAAATTTATTAATTTTAGCGAACAGCAAAATCGCGTGGATCGGAAAGAATAAAAGTGTAAAATATTATGAAAAAACCATCAGAATATTATTTTTTTATTCTATGAAATATAAATTCTGCTTCTAAGCAATTAATTAAATTATCATAAATACAAAAATACCAATTGCTTGATACTGTATGGATACAGTCGAATTACGTGAAAATGATACTAAATGTTGAGAGAAAAAGATAATGTTTGCGAAAATACAAAAACAAACAAATAAACAATAGATTTATTTTTTAAATACTGGTTTCTGCAAAATATTATTAAAAAAAACCCCATTAAAATATTATTTACTTATTTTATGAAATTTAAATTATGCTTCTGAAAAACTAATTAAATTATCATAAATACAAAAGTATAAATTTTTTGCTACTGTATGAATGTAGGCGAATTACATGAAAAGGATACTTAAAAGAAATAAAAAAAAAAAAAAAAGCATGTTTGAAAAAATTCAAAAACAATTTTCTTTTATTGCTGGTTTCTTAAAATATTTTTTTGAATTGTAGCATCTTTATCTTCTAAGGTATAAAATTAAACCATACAATTATGAAAATTAAAGACGTCATAAGCGTAATAAAAAATTGCACTTTTTGCATTATAAAAAAGGGCAATTACTTAAACTACCCATTTTTTAAACAGATAAAACCCGGATAATGATACCCCATCGAATGGACGATGAAAATCTCGTTTCGGAGCAATCTATATCCTAAAACAAAATTTACGAGCGTGATTCGCATTACTTCGCCCTCAAAACCGAAGACACAATCTGTGATCCATATTGAGATAATCTAAAAGCTGCGTGTATTTAAAGTCCTTAAACTATCGCGATTCCAATCCATATCGTAAATAATGAGGGACATCAAGGCTAAATATTCCGTTTAATTAAAACCATAGTTTAATCTAAATATCTTGGAGAAACCGAACCCCGATATGAATTCCTTCCAATGTCTACAATTAACTCGGGATGAATACAAAATTCGACGCTTTGTTTGCCATTAAAAGACAGGTCAGTTGCAATTGACTCTGATGATATTTTAACGATATCGTCTGAAACTAATTTACCCTCTGATGGACAGCACGTGCATTTGGCATCACCAGCGAGTTTGCTAATTTATCCTACTGACAGTTATACGTCCGAATTGAGCGTATAATTCAGGCAAGGGGAGGTACTTAATACCGAAAATTGTAGCACTTCAATTAGGCATATTTCCAAAATGCTTAACGGAGGACATTTGGATGGACCGTCAGAAGCAGTGATATTATTGTAGAAGCCAGATTCCAGAATAGACTTCACAAGTGGTATATGTATGGAATGGTCTTGGTTGATAGTTAGCTCCTGAAGCTCAGGGATCATTGCAGTCTATTTTGATTTACTACTCGATGAAACGTCAACCTAATTAGGGATTGTCTGGCAGCGCAACTACAGTAAAATAGCTCTTCATGGCATAGTAATTTTTGTATATTTGATTGCAGTTACCTTTACAGTAATAAAATAATGACTAAAAAAGCAATTTTGAGTATTCAACATACAATTTGAAGTTCTATTAAGAAATAAATTAATTATTGACGTTTTAGTACAATTCTTGATATGCAGGAGTAGTCAAGGAAGTCAAAGTGCCTAAAATTCTTGATGATCATTAATAATTTAATAATGATGGAATGAATGAAGCAATGACAAGTTAAGTGATGATATTATATTTTAGCTATACTTTTACACGAAGGTACATAATACGAGCGAAAATAAAAATTAATTTAGTTAGTAGTCGAGAAAGACTTATTTTATTCCTTTATTTAATTAAGTTGTTTGTTTTTTATTTGGTAGAAAAATAGTTTGAATCCACTTAAAATATGTTTTTCTAAGCCTGATTTATTAGGGAAATATTTTATTATTTGGAGTTTATTACTCTATTATTAATTACAGTTTAACTTCAACAAATAGAAATATGCATAACGAAATGAGAAATTGAAATTCTATATGGTAGGTGAAACTGAACATTACCATTCTCATTTTTTAATTTCATATTCTTTCCTTAATTTGCATATCATATCTTTTTTTTTTCTACATGGTTTATCAAATACTGTGACTATTATCATAATACTTGTTACAAGTTTAAATGCTTCATACTTTTATTTAAATTTAAATGAAAACTTATGAACCCATCAATCTAAATTAAAAAAAAAATCAATCCCTTATTGTATAAAACTTGATGTCAATTTCCAAGTACTTCTATCCAATATTCCTTCTCTGATATCATTCAAGTAGTTATTTCAGCGACATTAAATATAAAAAAGAAAGTAACACATAAAAAAAAAAAAGGAGCTTTTTAGATTATAGTATTTATTATTCTAGTAAAGAAGAGTTTTATCTCCCCACCTATAATCTGTCTTCGGTTTAATAGTTGAGAAAAAGCCGATTTAGTTAATTAATTTCCAAGGGAATAAAGGCAATTTAAAAACGATAGCTCTCATTCACACTGCATCTCATTTCGTCCCCCTATGACTTAATCTCCATCCGGACCACTAGGCATCAAGCGGGGATCTCTGAAGTCATAAGATTTCGAAGATATTCGTTTTCCAGAGCTTTTCATTCTCCTTTTTTTAATAGCTACGAAGAAATTTCATCACCTTCATTTGATGCCTTCTTCAATTTTTTTCATTTAATTATATGCTAAATTTGTTTTTCTATTACGTCTTACATGTGATTCTATTATATTTACTATTACTTTAATATATTTTATATTCAACTAATCTTAAATTAGTGATAACTATTCAAAAGACACAATGTAAAAATAAAAAGTAAGCATTTAAACTATTCTTCAACGCTTTTCTAACGTTCCCAAGAGTATAAATTCTATGAAATATTCGTTTATAGTAATACAAATAAAAAATTATTATTTACATTTAATGCTTATGTTCAACTAATAAGTATGTAAGAGTATTACACATTTCTTTTTAATATTTTTAAAGAAACTCGTATAAAAAAGCAATTTTAGACTCCCATACATATACTCATTATAAAAAACAGTTTTAGAATACCATACACATACTCTTTATAAAAATAAATTTTAGACTCGCATACAAACACTCATTATAAAAACCCATTTTAAACTCGCATACTATACACATACTCATTATAAAAACAATTTTAGACTCACATACTATACACATACTCCTTACAAAAACAATTTTAGAATCATATACTCCTTATAAAAACAATTTTAGACTCGCATACAAAACTCATTATAAACAATTTTAGACTCGCATACACATACTCATCATAAAAATCAATTTTAGACTCACATACACATACTCATTATAAAAATCAACTTTAGACTCACATACACATACTCATTATAAAAAAATCAATTTTAGACTCACATACACATACTCATTATAAAAATAAATTTTAAACTCACATACACATACTCCTTACAAAAAAACAATTATAGAATCATATACTCATTATAAAAATAAATTTTAAACTCACATACACATACTCATTATAAAAATCAATTTTAGACTCACATACACATACTCATTATAAAAATCAATTTTAGACTCACATACACATACTCATTATAAAAATCAATTTTAGACTCACATACACATACTCGTTATAAAAATCAATTTTAGACACACATACACATACTCATTATAAAAATCAATTTTAGACTCACATGCACATACTCATTATAAAAATCAATTTTAGACGCACATACACATACTCATTATAAAAATCAATTTTAGACTCACATACACATACTCATTATAAAAATCAATTTTAGACTCACATACACATACTCATTATAAAAATCAATTTTAGACTCACATACACATACTCATTATAAAAATCAATTTTAGACTCGCATACACATACTCATTATAAAAATCCATTTAGACTCACATACACATACTCATTATAAAAATCCATTTTAGACTCCCATACACATACTCATTATAAAAATCAATTTTAGACATAAATATATTTATATATATTATAGGAGAAAAATGCATCTTAACTATCACTTCAGAATTTAATACTAAACTAACTTATTAAATATGCATTTATTACGCCAGAAATGTACAGTTTGTAACTATATTTTTACTAGCAATTGTAAGAGAAGCAAAAATAAATTTACTAAAATTTCTTTCCAGCAGAACATCGCTTTCATTCTTTTTGCAAATTATTTTAAGTTATTACTACGGCAAAGTTATATCATAGATAGTAAATCTAATGCACTATATCTAATGATCACCTTTTGAAACTTATGTTATTATTCAATAAACTCCTTCTATTACGAATTTCTTGTAAGGGAGAAAATTAAATTATAATCATTAAAATGCCACGAGCTAGAAGCAAACTTTCAACAAAGTTATAACCTAATCTACAGGCAATATGTACAGGTAAGATAATATATACAAGAAGATTAATTTTTGTACCGTAAAGTTCCAGAAAGGGTTTTGATTATTTGAAATCAGAGTAATAAAATATTTGGTACTTTTTATTAAATAAAAATATTTCTTTTTTTTTTTCATGAATCTATATTATAACAAAAATATACTTTCAAAAGTTTGCTCAAAAATCCATGCTAATATTAAATAAAATGGCAAAAGGGTATACGACATGTATGGAAAAATTCAAAGATTTATTTTGAACAATATTGTAGAGACCTTGTTTGTATACTTGCATATGAAAGAAAACGGTATTATAAAACAAAAACGTTTGGGTGGATGGCCTCAAAAGACTAATATATATCTGAGTTATTTTCTGCAGTTTTGTAGAAACAGAAACTTGATGCTTTTAAAAAACAAATAAATGTAAATTTTTAGGTTATGTACCAGCGCATTTTTTAATCTTAAAAGCAAATTAGCTTAATAATTTATATCAAATTACATATAAATAACACTTAAAAGAAAAAAAAAAAACTTTTTAAATATTACATTATATCTATTACTCTTTACGCTATGCATTTGTAATATTTCAGAAGTGATAAGTGAAAATCTTATGATACAGAGACAAGTATATGTGCATACAAAAATGATGCACTAAGGTGGTGTTTTCATCACAGGAAATGCAAATTTAGTACATCAATAACCATTCCATATAGAAAATTTCTTATTTTAAGATAGCATGAGAGAAAATCTAGAAACCTTCCACTAAACAATCCAATGAAGGGTCGATGCAAGACATATATAACATTTTCCAGCCATTTTTCCAAATTTTTAAGCTAGTGGTTAACCGATCTTTAGACTAATAAAGTAATGATATAAACATGCTGTTATCATTTAAATGCATGCATTTATTTTCAGTGAGTTGAAAAGGCTTATTTTATATATTCTGAAAATACACAAAAAGGGGTGTACAAATAGTAACAGAATTAAAAATGTAATCACCTTTATTACGGACTTCACACTTCTAACAAATATGCAGTCATGACAGTGATGTCCTGTGCTCAAATGATGATGATAATGAAAAAGTAATAACACAGTGCAACACTGAGTCAAGGCAGTTCTTAGATCCAGATGGAATGCAGTGCAGCAATATTTCTCCCTATATCATTTCAATTAAGTTCGTTCTTTTTAACTATTCCCCACACAAGTCTCACCATGAAGATAATTCTCCACCAATCAACCTCTATCAAGTTTAGCATTATCCTTTTTTAAGATGATAGGCTCCAATTGCAACTGAAAAATAAATAAATTTTATCAAAAATTCCATCTCCATATAAATTAACAGTAACAGTATTTCTTGGGATGATATTTAGATCAATGGGGAAATTCAAATAGATACTTGTCCAAACACATAAATTGTACCCATCAAATCTTTCTCATTTAGGGCCAAGATTAAGAAAATAGCTGGGTCTGGGTTTCCGTCAGACCAACACATTTCTTGAGTCACTTTACCAACAATACCTGGATTCATCAGAAAAGGGTACAGACTTCGTTTGATAAGCACTTTAGTTAATATGCATATATGTCCAATTAAATCTTTCATTTAGGAGGCATGGTGTGTATGTGCATAATCAATGTATTCACACAATGGTTAGATGTGTTACATATAAGCTTTCTCCTCTTTCTTATCTGAATATCAGCCTTCTATAATGCGTGCTACAAAATAAGATATAATGTGGTTGATATAATGTTTTTTTTTGCTTCCTTGCAGATAATTTCAAATATCTACAGAACTTGTACCTATAGGACTTCCCTGGCTGATTTTTATAGAAACTGATTTTGTTCTTAAAAATGCATTCCAGAGTCTATGAATTACAAAAGGGTTTATAATCATCTATCTTGCTATATATTATTTCTCTGGCCGCTTTTATTCACCCAACGGCTGTCCATCTTAATTTGTGACATAAATTATTTCGAGTACTCATATTTAAAACATTGCTCTCTCGAAATTTCTCTACGCCCTATTTATTTGCAGAAACTGCAGACGCTATGAAGATTTAATAACTTTGAAGGACAACTGCTCTAATAATTTGCATATCATATTCTGTTGCATCATTACTGATTCTGAATTATGATGATGCATTCGTGTGAAAACATCCATAATTTTACCTGTGTAATAGCAATTTTTCGTTAATATTTTGGAAAACGATGTATCATACAGAAAAGGGTCTCATCTGCTGATGAATTCAGTAAAAGAAATAAATTATATTTCAATGTGTCAATCTAATTTCGGTAAAAGGCTATTAATGAGTTCATGTTACAATGAACAGATGGGCATGTGTTAAGAAAAAAAAAAACAAAGAAAAAAGGTAATCCGAATTGAAGTCAAGGGCTCACCAGTCTATTACTTTGAAGTATCCTTAGGGACAAATTCCGAATTTATCTCTACTTTTTCGGAATCCAGCACCACGAATATCCCAAACAAATGATACATTTTTTTTTCTTCTAATGCAGCTGGCAAATAACCGTGGGCAAAGCCGGGGCTTTGAACCCGATACCTGTGGTACCGAACGCCAAAGTGCTAGCCATTCGGCCATCAGGCCCCACAAATGATACATGTTTTTGAATATTTTAACTTTTGCAAGTTTTTTACCTAGTAATAGAATTCTCTAATGATATCAAATAATATCTAAAAAAAAAAGATAATAAACTTCTTCATTATAGAATAAATTAAAAATGTCACATAATTTTCTATAAAACAGTTCTATAAGGGAATTTATTAACAAACTACGAAAATACATTTCTCATTTGTTGTCTACGACATATTTTTCTTTCTTGGCTTTTGTTGATCCTTTAACTGAGTAAACATCCAATCAAATGTATCGCTATTGATTTTGCTTAATTTATCCTTAAAAAAAAGATTGATTTTTAATTAATTAAATTATCATCCCCATTATGAGAGGGAAAAAGTCTCCTGTTTGGTCTAAATAATTAAATAATAATTTTGTCTGAATAATTCTGTTTGGAAATAACAAAAACAATTTTCAGTTGGTTTACGTAAAATAATTTACTTTATAACTATTTAAAAAAATATTAATGTTAGGGCAAATTTAACAATTTAAGTATGTTTTAAATTTGTTTCAAGTCAAAAGAAGTATTCATATGGTCATTATACTAAGTTATTCGCTTTGTAGTGGACGAATAAATCTTTAATAGTGGAAGCTTAAACAAATGATTATATTTGTAAAATAGTTTATGGAAAAAATAATGATACTTGTAGAAATATATCTTAATATATTAGTAAGTTCTTGTCTTTAAAAATAATTCTCCCAAGATTTATGAATGTATTATTATGAAGATTATGAGATTTATCTCCAAGATTATTCAGGATAAATATATTATGCAATTGGAGAAGACAACTCTAAATTTAGAATCAAAGCCTATTTGTGTCAAATTCAGTTTGAACATTTCATTTACAACACACAGAGTTAACTCAAATACACTTTGATTATTGAAGAGTTTCTAGAAATTCCTCATTTAATATTATTTTGATACAACGCAATGCTTGTGTACATTAATCATATAAATGTGTGAGATAGATTTTCCAATAGTGATTCTTATATGAGTAAATAAAAGATATATCAATGCGATAGTTACTTTAAATGATCCTCATCTTCATTCTTTTCACTCGACAGAATATGAGGACATAAAATGCATTTCTGACGTAAAATGAGGTATTTTAGGAATCAGCTTTCATTTGTGTAATAAAAAAACCCAAAGTTTTTGTTAAACAATAATCGAAATAGAATTTTTTTAATAATATATTATTCGTTCACTGTTTACATACAAGGTGGACATATCACGGTTTACATTAGAGCTGAAATATTATGTACAGCAATTGAAATGCATTAGCTATAGTTATAAATGCTAGTATAATATTTCATACCCATGAGTGGGATGAAAATTTCTTTCTGGAAAAATAATAATTTGCAATTCATAATTAAAAAAAATTGTAATGGTTATCATCTTTTAAACATTGCAATCTAATTAATACAAATGTTTAATACTGAAGTTTCTAAAGCATTTGCATAAACTTTTGGATGAAATAAAGTAAATTCCATAAAAAAATTCATTTTGAGGAAAAATTCTAAATGAGTTGAAATTTTATTGAAGTGTGTTAAATACAGAAATTTTGAACATCTAGTTACAATTTACGCAAACATACTTTTTTGATTAGAATTTTTCAAAATATCTAAAATGTAGCTCTTTCTGTCGGTTGCATCCTGTAATTAAGAAGAAAGCTTGCAAGAATTTTTTTTTTAGTTTTATTTCATTAGTTTTCACTGAAATTTGAGTAAAACAAGATGATTTATTACACTGTTCTTCTTGGAAAAAGAGAATGAAAGTAATGGTTGGGCTAAGTAAGCAAAGATTTCTTAATTTGATAGGGTGTATGAGCTAAACCAAAACATGATTACTACCAAAAAATTAGAAATCTCTCCACTAATTAGAAGTGTCTATTATTTAGGTAGAATTTTTATACAGAATGTTTGACCCCTAAAAACTTGATTTAAAAATAATTCCTAATTCTTATAGTTCTTATATAAGAGATGTATTAGAATAAAAAACAAATCACATTTTTCGAAGAAAAGTTTTTTAAAAATTATCAAGGTAAAAAAATGTACTGATTTTTCTTGTTGCTTTATATTCTTGATAACCGTAAAATTCTTCACTCAATTAAAAGGTATCGAAATCTAACGTCAAGGGAGTTATATTCAGAATTTATGCTTGCTGCTGGTTATCGTTGCTTGTTCGTTAGCTTTAACGAATCACTATTAACTTCCTTCTCGTCTGTACACTATTTAATTAAAAGAGTCATAGTAAAATGGTAGATAAGGTTTGAGGTTCAGGGAATATATGAGGTCGAATGGGAAAAATCATTATCTTAATTGTCTCGGATTTCTAATAAAAGGTAATATCGAATAGAATTCAATTAATATTAAAACAAACAGGAAATCATAGTTAATCATCTGCATATGTCTTTAAAACCTTTTAAAAACATTTGCACATATGAAAGTACATAAAAATTACAGTAATATTAATTGTACCTGTGATCACTAATAGTAATAAAAGATTATTTCATAACATAAATCGAGTTTTTAATATCTATAAAAATCATTTACATTTATATGATAACAGTTATCGTGTTCATTATGAAAACTTATTCCCTTCTTGTGAGGCTATATATGGAAGCTTTAATTTTATTTGAAAATTTTTATATTTTATTATGCACTTTATTATATTTTAATGCACCTAGAAAGAAGAACATAAATTACTAAAGTATGTGTATTTTATTAATGCATTCAGAAGAAAATAAAATTAGAATACATTAATGATATATATTTAAATGCATAAATTAAAGTAAACGAGTTATAATTCTGAAAATGGGTCTGTGGCTCTCTGGCTGAAATAGTGGTCTGTCTTCTTTTTTACTTTACTAGCAAAAGGGATCCAGGCATGCCTGGAGAAAAGAATGAGGAAAGAGTTTGTCATTGCTTCAGTGTCTAGCTTATGTATAGCCTATATATCTTATAGCCTCATCATATTACCACTGCTTATCATCAGCTTGTACTAGCTTGAATCACTCTGTTTTCGTTTCTGAGGTTATAGATTGGAAACTTAATTTAGTTAAGAGACTTTTTTTCTATGAATAATTTTCTTAATTAGAATTAAGAGAGACAAGGATTTTTTCTTGAGTATCAATAATGTGCAAATTAATTAAAGCAACAGGAGATCAACTTTAAAAATTGGTCGCAAATCAAATATTTTAATGGCAATTGAAACGTTAAAGTGTTATTTGATTCCCTTTTAGAGATCTTTATAGAAAAAAGTAAAATTTTATCTTTCTCAATCAGCCATTCGTAATTAATTGAGGCTGATGAAACACTTAATCGAGATTGAAGAAAAATTTCCAACTTTGATAAAAGGAGCCACCATTTGCCGACCTTTTCCAGGTGCAAATATAGTGTTTTAAAGTTCAACTAATTGAGCTGCAATCGGCAAACAGAGAGGAGTGTTTTTCCTTCACTTTTTCTTCCCTCCAGTATTAAGTTCTCTCCAGTGGCGTAATGATTTTCGTGGAATCAATCACCGCAGCTGATATAAACGGTACAGGCGTTTATTAATGAGAAATCGAAATTTTCACAGAAAAAAAAAAAAAGGGGCGATAAGCTTAATTTTTAATTCAATTATCGAACTTCTTCGGTTTGAAAAAAAAAAAAAAAAAATAGAACGGGGCGAAAGGCTATACGTGAAACATCTTCGGAAATCCTTATCTCAACTTTATATCGATTTTGTGAAACAAAGATGGGTCATTATGCCGAAAAAGAGTTAAAAGAGATGAAAGTTACTGACGGTATATATATAGAAAAAAATACGGAAAATAAGAGAGGGAAAGAGTAGAATTGAGTAAAAAAGTAAGCCTATTAGACAGCCTCAAGGCATCTGGAAATAAATTCCACAAAAAATAAATGGTAAAAACGAAGAAAAGAGAAGGGAAAATAAGAGACAGCAAAAGCCATCTTTTCCCCAAAGAAGACAGCCCCTTGACATTAACGGGCTATTATCAGAAGCACGATGGTACCTTCACCATCCCATAGGTGGCGCCAGAGAACAATAAGATTGAAACTCAACGCTCTATCTTTCAAAAGGGGAAGCACCCCTTGCATCTTTCATCCTTCTATAAAGATGCCTACGTCAAGCACACTGTTTGCTGCCATTATGCAAATTCTCAATTTTGATAAGGGGAAATACGTACAGACTGAGCAGAGTCATGATAACGATGCTCGCACAATAGGGAATTGCGATATCTATCACAAGGGTGCTCTTCAACTTATGCTTCTTTGGCAACTTATTCGTTACAGGCTGGAAATCATCTAGTTTGTCCAATCCAACTTATAATTAATTAGGATTGAAATTTCATCTTACAGCAGAGTCAAGCTCACGAGATTTTCTCAGCCGCTGCCAAAAGGGATTACTTTTCACTATGAATTTGGAAATAGCTGATAATCTCATTTTGGAAGATTTACTGAACTCATCAACAAACATTTTAATTGATTCATAGAAGACTAAAGAGTAGCTCTGGATTGAACTATTAGGCAATGTTTTATTAATTAAAGCCATTTTATGGCTTTTATTTAGTGTAACTGATAATGGGCTGAAAAAGTTTAATAATTAGCATAATGATTAATGATCCCATGAAATTATCTTGATAAAATTAAACAAATAAGGGTAAAATTTGAATTATAATTACTTGAAAATTCTGGAAATTCACTTCGTTTGGAATTTTCTAAAAGGTTATTTTTTTATAAATGGTTTCTATCTTTAAATTCATGCACTCGAGTAGTGTTTGGAATAAATGTATAACACGATTTTTTTTTCTGTCATTTTTATGTTATACGGTTTTTTATGACAATACTGTTGTATTAGTTATATAAGAAATACATAATAATTATGAAGTTGTTTACCAAAAAACCCCTTTATTTAGGTATATCTTCCTAATTGGAGGTAATTAGAATGCTTACTAATCTGAAAAAAAAAATGTCTTGATACTTAATGCTGCTAATTGCTGTTATCACAGAAGAAGCATTAATTCAGAATGTTAATTGAATAATTTTCATTAGTAATTTTAATTAAAAAGTGTAAAGTTTTACTTTAAGGAATTACAAACATTAATTCTGTTAGCTTCATGAAAAATTTTATTTTATTTTTTTTCTTGTAGTTTAAAAAATATGTTGACCTACAATTTGTATTGGCCTATTTTTACTCTATAAAATTGAAGAATATTTAAAAAGGTTACACATTACATTTAGTAAAATTTCAATAATATTTTCAGGATTTATAAATAAAGGTATAGTCATCAACTTTTTTTTTGTAATATTGTGCATCGGATATATTCGATTATAATAAGCTAATAAACTACTGAATGAATAAATCAAAATTATTTGACAAAATCCATTATTACGTATAAATTGATTACTAATAAACTCTTTGGATATACCAATTGCTTAAATTAGTAATTAATAGAATATTAATTATTTTAATTATTAAAAAATTTTGATTTAGAAAAGTTAAAATTCCTTATTCCTCTTAAAATATAAACATTTAGCTTTGTTGTTTATCATGATAATAAAAATATTAATATTAATGTGTAATAATATTTTTGAATGAAAAATTAACATAATAGCAATTTATGTTGTTATTGCTATGGGTATAAGCAAGGTTTCCTGTTCCTTTGTTGAAGTATCCTTTATTTAATGGAATCGTTCAATAGATTCAAGATACTGCATTTGCTCATAATTATGCATGGAAATGTAGGACTAAACAGAAGAGAAACGTGCAAATTCTGCAATACAAATCTTAGTTGTGAAAGCATTATAGAAATTGCTATCTGTCAGTTAAGTTTCGTTAAGTATTTAGTGAATGCAGCTCATCTTTGTTGAATTCATCGAGCTTTGAATTGGAGCAAGGATGATTCAACTGCAGTAAATATAATTGAACTGTGGGAATATATGAATTGAACTCTATGAATTTTATGAATGAATGTGTCACGTTTGCTCCGATGTAATATCAACTGTTTATAATACAACGAAACAAATGTTTCAAACATTTTCACCGTATTTATTCTTATTTATTCGAATAGTTTGGTGCATTAATTGCTACAGGTAACAATCGATGCATAGTAATGTAGCATAAATGATAAATGTCTTGAGAAGAATGCTTAAAACCAGAGCTTAAATTTTTGACAATAATGCTAGCTTAAAAATTTAACTAAGTTTTATTTTTTTAAGGAAAAAAATATGTTTTTCTTTCAGAATTGTTTGCAAGTTTATTTCGTTTGAAAAATGAATCCCTTTTCTTAATTCAATTTATTATGTGGGGTTTGAAGAAGTTTATTTAAGATTTAGCTAGCATATTTCTTTCTCCTCGAACCATAGGGAGACATTATAAAGTATATTAATGGATTTGCTAATATGTTAATAAACTTTTACAAAACTCGCTAATTACACTATTCATTAATATACTTTACAAAATTCACTGTACTAAAAATAAGTTTCTTTCATGTGAAGTATATTAATGCTAGCACACATGAATAATATTCCCTTGAAATTGCATTCCACCTTCTTTAGTTGAAAGATTAGCTTATAGGATGGAAAATAACATTCAAGCCACACTTTCAAGGTCAAAACTCCTTAAAAAGTGAAAGAAGGCAACATTTGTTAAATGAAATGTCAGCCATGGAAATTATGCATATTCAAATTTTGTTGGATATGGGGATCAAACATAAGTGCATAAATTTATTTCTTACATTTAAAATGTTATGGTATACATTTAAAAGTATTTTTATGAGATCACTGGTTGTTGTTTAGATTAGCACAAGCATTTTCCATGCATTTTTCATTTTCTTAATTTATTAGCGACGTAAATATAAAGAACTAATAAATATATTTGTAACATTCATATTGCAATGTATTACAATTAATCCATCTGTTATTAATTGATTAAAAATAGAATGTAATAAAAGAATTTAAAATAACTACTTAAACTAAATTATATTAATATTATTTTTATACTGAGCTCCTTCACACACGTCCATTCCATCCATTCAAAAGTAGCACAAATAAAAAAATGTTATTCTTCTAGTTAAGACAGTTTTAAGGGACGGGAGGTAACTGGTGAATAGTGAGGTTGGTTTCTGATCTCCGGGTGGTTCAAAATTTGACACATAAATACGAACCCACAGTTCATAGATGTACGCAATATAACCGTTGATCGGAAAATCCTTCAGATGGGCTTGGGGATGAGGGGGCAAAGTACTCAGATTCTGCTCTTAGATGGTGGTTCAAAATGTGGTAGCAAAATGTGTGTACAGTGTACTAGCCCCGGTGCACACTGAGTAATATTGGATCTGCTACATGTAGCCATTCTAGTGGTGGATATTATCATATGTCAAAATACTTGGTATCACAAAATAGCATGGCACTTTTTTGTAAAATTCTACAATTAGCTACTTATTTTATCAAACGAAACGAAGCTGTATGACAGTTATTTCAAAAAAAATTACCCCGAAAAAAAATTTCAATTAAATTATCAATCAATTTGTAGTGTGATTAAGAAAATTCATCTATCTCAGTTAAATAGGTTTAAATTAAAAATTTATTATTAGTTATAATATTCATATATATATATATATATATATATATAATTTTATTCAGATTTATAATATTCCGTGCCCTTAAAAATAAACTTTGTAGTTTTTTAAATTAAAAATTATAAATTAACGTAATTGAAAGATCAAAGATCAATATGATACCCTATTTTTCAGTTACCTTTTCTAAAATAGATCATTGAAATATATCATGTTATATTAATTAAAAATTTTATTTTCACTCCTCAATCGTCATATTAGTGGTAAAAATACTTTTTCAATTATCAATTGATTCAGAAGAGCAGTTCTTTATTAATAGATCTAATACAGCTTATACTACATTCATGATACTTGGAAATCTATTTTTAATCTAAATGAAGATTTCAAATTATTATTTGTTTGCTTACACTCTAAGCATTTCTTTGGTGTGGACGAAACATATTCTCCTGAGATGCATTCAGTAAACATGTGCGACTGACCTCGACTCTCTATTACGGATTGAATTTCAATGAAATGAATTTAAGTGATCGAATGAAGTGTTTCGAAGAAACTTTCAAATATTAATGTATGCAATTATGACAATTTAGCCTAAAGGAGTCAAATCAATTTAAAGGCAATTTGTAAAAGATATATCCCCAGGTAGTTAAGGTATGTAAAAAAATCATTATTTCAAGGAGATAAAAATCTTTCTATAAATACCAAATTTGGGTACATTTTATAGTTGTTTCCTTTTTCAAAAGATGTAATTAATGAATGGAAGTCGTCAATATGAATCAAATTTAGTTATTAAGGATTGAGCAATATAGCAATGGCAGAAAATCATAACATGAATGACAGAAAATCATAAAAAGAATGACAAAAAATCATAAAAGAATTTGAAAAGTCTGGAGTTGCAACAAATAGGCTAATATTTAATTTTATTTAATTTATAATGGAAAGATGATAGATTTGTTTCTAGTGGTTGCAAAATCTTCAACATATTTAGATTTTTGTTGGTATAAATTGTATATTGCTTATACACACTCCTAGATGCAATAGCATTGTATACATCATTACGATTTCCCTTTAATATCCTTATTTTTTACATGCATATTTTAATGTTTTCATATTCGACTAAGCTGTCATTAAAAAAATAGACTGTTGTGGATGTTACCAAAGTTCATAAACTCCACATGGAGCCCGATAGTTTTTATTTGGAAGAAACATTTATAAATTTTTGATTATAGAATGATAGGAAGACGGTTAGATCTGGTTTCAAAATCATGACCAATCAAGTAGAAATAGTATTAGAAACACAAGAAGAATCAATAACATAGAAAACAAGTAACAAATTATTTTTTTTAAATCGCTTCCTACTTTCTCACCCTATATTGCAGAAAAGTCCTTTACAAATAAAGTTGAAATTTTCCTCTTACATCTGGTGTCATCTATTATTAGATACTTGCAACTCAAATCTAAAAAAAAACTAAAATTAATTCATTTAATTTAATTACTAAATTAATATTTGAAAAACTGTATTCACATCAAGTGTCATCCACTACAAGTTCAAAAACTGTATTTGAATTTCAGTGGATGAATTAAAAGTATTTTGTTAATGATTGAAAATTTGAACAAGATATATATAGGGAGAGTGTGAACTAATAGTAGGAATTGAAAAATGCTCTGTATCTGCAAATAAAATATTTTCTTTTTTTAAAAATACATATTTTTCTATTATTACGATATTGCAATCGATCTGTAATTGAAATGCGCAAACTATTTTGCAATGGTGTTTGAACAAAATACAATGAGATAACAGGCTAGAAGTCGCACGGAATGTAACTTCCATCGCAAGCGAATAAATTCATTGTAATTAGGTGGAAAGCGAAGTGGCCGAAAGAGAATTGTATCATGTCTAGACAAATGTCAATTAATCTTTTACTTTTTATAGTCTTTAACTTTCAAAGGCCATGCTTACATCACACATCTCTTGATCATATTTTTCGTCATTCTGACAAAAAATATTTTTCGTAGACTAAGAAGAAAGTCTGTAGTTGTTTTTTAAATTCAAATATTAATTTCGTGAAAAAGACTTTCCTATGTCTGAGATTTTGTTATTTAGAGAGCTAAAATAAATTTTTAACCACGAGAGGAAAAAAAAGAAAGCTGACGATTTAATTAGTAATTTGAGAGATTCTCTGTAAAGATTTGTATTTAATTGAAATACAAATAATAATAGTAGAGAATAATTTTTATATAGCAAATACTATGATATTAAATAGAAAATATATTATAATAATGTATATATATTCTAATGCAGCTTGCAAACATTTATACAATTGTCTTTGATGCCTTAAGGCAAGCGTTGCACCGACAGTACTCACTTAGCACTACCCAGGAATCTGAAGATAAGCTACGAACACGGGTAAAAATACCCCCGCAAAGATCTACTATCATGTTAGACCGATATCTACGTTTAAAGTGGATTCTGAACCTCTATAAACATCCATGGTACCACCGGGACTTGAACCCGAAGCCTGTGAAACTAAGCTCCAGAGCAGTCATCAGGCCCCAATTTAAAATGTTAGTATTGGAAAAAGATCTTAACTCTTGAAAATAAAAACAACTATAGAAACATCAAAAATCAAAATAATCAAATCAAAAGAAACATCAAAATAATTTCCATTATTAATTTTAATATAAAATGTCAGTATTGGGGAAAAAATCCTTACTCTTCAAATAAAACAACTATAACAACATCAAAAAACTATAATAACTATATAAAAACAACATCAAAATAACTTCCATTATTAATTTTAATTTAAAATGTCAGTATTGGGAAAAACATTACTCTTGAAATAAAACAAGTATAACAGCATCAAAAATCAAAATAATCAAATCAAAAAACAACATCAGAATCAAAATAATCAAATCAAAACAACATCAGAATCAAAATAATCAAATCAAAACAACATCAACAATTAAAATAATCAAATCAAAAAACAACAGAATCAAAATAATCAAATCAAAATAATCAAATCAAAACAACATCAGAATCAAAATAATCAAATCAAAAACAACATCAACAATTAAAATAATCAAATCAAAACAACATCAACAATTAAAATAATCAAATCAAAACAACAACAGAATCAAAATACTAACTCTTAAAATAAAATATTTTAAACAAGACGTCACTAGAATTTTCATTAGTTTAGAATGCCATCAAGTTTCTTTCCGATAGGGTACACCAATGCAATTTTAAATTCCCTTTGTAGGGGAAAAAAAAAGAAGATAACAGAAAAAGCGACATCAAAGTTCTAATGTGTGCAGGGAACTTTGCTGTCATAATGGTTATTGTCGCGTTCGCATAAGATATATGTATTTCCATAAATATATCCTTGCTTCAACTTTTCCCGTCCAGAATAAATAGAAAAACGACTGACGTACGCAAAACGATTTAAAGGGGGTAAATCGGCGAGTGGTTCCTTTTACGTGGGTAGCACTGTGACCAGTTTCTTTTCGTAAGGCGAAAAAAATATTTCCAAAATGCTTCTTGCCTGTAATGCAATTTTTTTTAAGGTTAAGTACATACTTGATCATTACTTTGCAAATTTAGTTTTCACTGCTACCAAACTTTAGGGATTTTTCTCACTTTGAAATGTATTTATCGACCTATCTTTTTATCTATCCACTCTGCGTTTCTATCTTTCTTTGAGTATGCTTTGCTTTGAATTTTATTTCCCAGCCCTATTTTTTAATACTTTTTTGGGGGGCTGGCGACGCCTTTTTCTGCGATTTTGTGGATAGAGAGGCTGAATACTGACGGCCATGTTATGCACACACGCTGGCACCCCTTCA
Source organism: Caerostris extrusa (assembly GCA_021605095.1). Lineage (NCBI taxonomy): Eukaryota > Metazoa > Arthropoda > Arachnida > Araneae > Araneidae > Caerostris > Caerostris extrusa. The sequence goes on along the minus strand of BPLR01014848.1, from coordinate 65,668 downwards.
TCCGCGAAAGTCGATAAGGAGTGCCCTTTTTCTTACTCCTTTCCTCACTCCTATCTTCACATTTAGGAAAGAAGAAATAGCTAAAAAAATAAAAGAAAATAACAAGAATCCCCCTAGTGAATTATAACGACGATATACTGAGCTATAAAACTATTTACTTTCTTCTTATGTGTCTTTTTTAATGTTCGTATCGTCAGTTTTTTTCTTCTGCTGTTTGATAATAGAAACCAAGTAGGTACTTTTAATAGACGCATGAATCGGCTTTTATTTGGAGTCTCTATCAACAATACATTTATTTTTCCTCTAAATAACAAAAACAGGACTTGACTTTATTAACACGATTTATTTTAGAATAAAATCTATATTTTTGTTCTTTATTTTAAATTTATTTTTCCTAATGTAATCTATCATTATCATTTTCAGTATAATATAAAGGAAACATTTCATAAATTATATAGGGATAATTTTTATATATCTATTATTATGATAATATGATATTATGTATATAATATCATCACCATCGGCGCAGCAGCCCATGGTGGGCCAAGGCCGATTTCCATGCAGGAGACGTTTTCTTTGTACGGGATAGGGTTATCAGCAGTAAGCCTAATGCTCTACATACATATGAGACAGAGATCTACGGTTTAAAATGAATTCCGAACCACTACACACATCCATGTCACCGCCGGGACTAACTCGAAACCTGTGGCACCGAGCGCCAGAGCATTAGTCACTCGGCCATCATCCTCCATTTAATAATATAATATTATAATATATATCAAATAATACTATAATATATATACTATAATAAAATTTTAATTTATAATTACTGGGATGCATTTAAAGGAAAACTCCTTCTTAAATGACTACGTTAAATTCCCCTGCAATACCTATTTATGACTTCCGTTCATTATCATCATCAGTGACGCAACAGCCCCATGGTGGGCCAATGTCGTCTGCCTACTGGCAAATTTCGAGACACGAGATGTTTTTCTTTTTATGGGGTAGATTTGACAGACCTACGCCCAAAAGCCATACTAGGCCGAGACATACGGTTTAAAGGGGGTTCCGAACCACTATAAACATCCATGGCCCCGCCAGAACACGAACCCGATTCCTGTGGTCCAGATCACCTGTCACTCGGCCATCAAGCCCAATTTAAGATTTTCCATTTTATAATAAAACATGGTTTTGTAGTAAAATGGCATAACTGATGATAGAACTTATTAAATTTTTATGTACTTCGATAATTCGAGTACGAGTCCCGGCGATGCCATGAATGTTTGTAGTGGTTCAGAATCCATTTTAAACAGTAGGTCCCGGACTCATATGATTGTTGGGTGTAGAGCTGACAACACTACCCCGTAAAAAGAAAAACATCTTTCGTCTCGAAATCTACCAGTAGGTAGACGGCCGTGGCCCACAATAAGCTGTTGCGCCAATGAGGATTATATAAGGGAAATATGCCAGATATTAATCGCCAAGGTCTATTTCTAGTGGTTGCAAAATGTTCCACTGATTTAGACTTTGTTCATATAAACTATATATTGCTGATACATAATCCTGGATACAATAGGAATGAATGCATCATTACGATTTCACTTTAATATCCTTATTTATTACAGACATTTCACTATATTTTCATATTCTATTAAGTTGGTAATAAATAGAAAGCAGACTGTTGTGGATGTGCCCAAAGCTCATTAACTCCACATGGAGTCCTCCAGTTTCTATTCGAAAAAAACATTTATAAATTTTAGATCATGGAATGATAGGAAGAAGATTGGTCTTGATTTTGAAACCAGATTTAACAAAAGTAGAAATAATCTTGGAAAACGCAGGCGGAATATATTGCATGAAAAAAAAAATTATTCTTTATTTGCAAATAAAATATTCTGTTTTAAAAATAAAAATATCTATTTTATTTCTATTATTACGATGTTGCAATGGATTTGTAATTAAAACGATTTTTGCAATGGTGTTTGAATACAATATAGTGAGATAAGGGCTGGAGGTTGCACGGAATATAACTTCCATCGCAAGTGAATAAATTGATTGTAATTAGGTGGAAAGTGAAAGTGGCTGAAAGTGGTATTCTGTCCAGACAAATGCTAATTAATCTTTTACTTCTTTATAGTCACATTTCAAAGGCCATACATCATACATCACTTGATCATTTTTCGTCATACTGACAAAAAATATTTTTTCGTAGACTAAGCTGAAAGTCTGTAGTTGTTTTGTAAATTCAAATATGAATTTCATGAAAAAATGTCTTTCCTATGCCTGAGATTTTGTTATTTAGAGAGCTAAAATAAATTTTTAACCACGAGATGAAAAAATATTCACGATTTATTAGTAATTTGAGAGATTCTCTGTAAAGATTTGTATTTAATTGAAATTTTGTTTTTCTAATATCATTGACACTACCGTTGATGAGTTTATTAAAAATTTTCTTTGTAAATAATTACCAATGAAACTTTTTATTAGACAAACTTATTTCAATTTCATATTAGTTTAAGATACAAGCCTGTTTTTAAGTTGTAAAAATTGTTACTTTTTCTTGGATTTCAGATAAGAATGTCTGCGACAGATTAATGAGAAATTATGTAAATTAATCTTATCTTTACAAAAACCCGTAAAAATTTGTTCTTTATCTTAAATGAAGTTTATTTTTAGCCCTAATAATATATTGCTTTATCGATGTAATTATAAAAGGCTTTTGTTCTTGTTATAGTTAAATTAAATAAATGTTGAAATTTTTTATTTAGATCAAAATTTTATTTTTCAATTCTGAATAATTGTTGTTGATTATGTCTAGGGATTTCCAATTATGCATGCTATGTATAGAAAAATTAATAACTTACAGATGATTATTTTTAGATGTTTTGTCTTATTTTCATGTTGCTTGATTTAAATCGATTGAATGAACATTCTTCTTCTGTTATTACAAGATATAATTCATTATAAAGAGCAATGAAATAATACGAGATCAATGCAGCATACTATACAAGTTTTCATTTATTGTACTAAAAATTAGAGTGTTCTAAATATACATATTAAATATTTTATAATACAAAATTAAAATTAAATTTGTTAAGACATAATTTGCAACAATTAAAAGAATGTTGACATACATTATCATATAAATTCACCAATATTTTTCACGAGAAAAATCAAAACATCTCATGTTCAATAAAACTATAAATAATAAAAGATTTTATTAATTGAATTAAGGGCTAAAAAAGCAAAACCAATTTGTGTCATATCTTATTCTTAATAAAGCAACTTAACTAAGTGTAAAAACTTAAAAAAAAGCTAATAAATTTCCAATACACTGTAGTGTTTAGAAATACTCAAAATGTGTAATTTTAATACACAAATTACGTTCATCAGAAACAAAAATTTTTAAGTTTGCTCAAGATATTAAACCTGTATAAAATATTTACTCTAATGATAGGCAATTTTTTCCTTATATTAAATATTTGATGGATTTTTCCTTTAAGAAAAACATGACTAATTTTTTCTTTCAACATTTAAAGGAAATGATTTCAAGACAGTAAAATATTAACTAATTGCTTCTACAAATAACTTCCATTATTGATTTTTAATTTAAAATGTGAGTATTAGGAAAAAATCCTAACTCTTGAGATAAAACAACTATAACAACATCAAAATCAAAATAATCAAATCAAAACAATATCAAAAATCAAAATATTCAAATCAAAACAATATCAAAAATCAAAATAATCAAATCAAAACAATATCAAAAATATTCAAATCAAAACAATATCAAAATCAAAATATTCAAATCAAAACAATATCAAAAATCAAAATAATCAAATCAAAACAATAACAAATATTAAAATAATCAAAATAAAAAAAATAACAAAAAAACAAAACAAAAACAGCATCAAAATAATTCCATTATTAATTTTTAACTTAAAATGTCAGTATTGTGAAAAAAACATAACTCTTGAAATAAAAGATATTAAACGAGACATCACTATAATTTTCATGAATTCAGAATGTCATCAAGTTTCTTTCCGGCATGTACACCAATGCAATTTTAAATTTTCTTTGTAGGGGAAAAAACGAAAAAGAAAATAGAAAAAAGAGACATCAAAGTTCTAATGTGTGCAGGAACTTTTCTGTCATAATGGTTATTGTCGCGTTCGCATAAGATATATGTATTTCCATAAATATATCTTTGATTCAACTTTTCCGTCCATGATAAATAGAGAAAACGACTGACGTACGCAAAAAGGATTTAAAGGGGGTTAACCGGCATGTGGCTTCTTTTTTTCGTTCCACTGTGACCAGTTTCTTTTCGTAAAGGGAAAAAAATATTTTCAAATGCTTCTTGCCTGTAATGCAATATTTTTAGGCTTAAGTACATAATGGATCATTACTTTGCAAATTTAGTTTTCAGTGCTACCAAGCTTTAGGAGAACTTTCTCACTTTACTATATATTTATCGACCTATCTTTTTTATCTATCCACTCTGCATTTTCTATCTTTCTTTCGGGTATGCTTTGCTTTGCATTTTATTTTCCCAGCCCCTATTTTTTGATACTTTTTTTTGGAGCTGGCGACGCCTTTTTCTGCGATTTTGTGGATACAGAGGCTGAAGACTGGCGGACGTGTTATGCACACACGCTGGCACCCCTTCATCAGAGAAAGTCGATAAGGAGTGCCCCTTTTCTTACTTTTCCTCACTCCTATCTTCGAATTTAGGAATGGAAAGAAATAGTTCAAAAAAAGAAAATAACAAGAATCCCCCCTAGTGAATAATAACGACGATATACTGAGCTATAAAACTCTTTTTTACTTTCTTCTTATGCGACTTTTTTTAATGTTCTATCGCCAGTTTCTCTTCTGATGTTTGATAATAGAAACCAAGTAGGGACTTTTAATAGTCGGATGCATCGAGTTTATTTTGGACTCTGTATCAACAATACATTTGTTTATTTCCTCTAAATAACAAAAACGTGACTTGACTTTTATTAACGCGATTTTTTTAGAATATAAATGTATATTTTTTCTTTATTTTAAATTTATTTTTCCAAATTTAATCTATCATTATAATTTTCAGTTTATATAAAAGAAAAATCATAAATTGTATAATAATTTTTATATATAATACTTATGATATTATATAGAAAATATAATATAATAATATTATATATATTTATATATATAATATTATTATATTAATATTTATATAATATATAAATATATATAATATTACTATTTAATATTATTATTATTATATTAAAATATATATATATATATATTTTAATGTTAAAATGACAGTTGTATTTAATGCCTTACGGAAAAGTTACTGACTTATACCCAGGAGGTTCTTGTAGCTTGAAGATAAACTAACGCGGAAACAATACCCCCGCAACGCTTTAATCATGTTAGACCGGTAGCTACGTTTAAAGTAGATGCCGAACCACTACAAACATCCATGGTGCCACCGGGACCCGAACCCGAAGACTGTGGTACCGTGCGCCACAGCTCTAGCTGCCCTCACGCCCCAATTTAAAATGTTAGTATTAGAAAAAAACGCTAACTCTTGAAATAAAGCAACTATAACTACATCAAAATCAAAATAATCAAATCAAAACATCAAAATAACTTCCTTATTAATTTTAATTTAAAATATTAGTTTTGGGAAAAAAAAACATTATTCTTGAAATAATACAACTATAACAGCTTCAAAATCAAAATAATCAAATCAAAACATCAAAATAACTTCCCCTTATTAATTTTAATTTAAAATATTAGTTTTGGGAAAAAAAACATTATTCTTGAAATAATACAACTATAACAGCTTCAAAATCAAAATAATCAAATCAAAAATAACTTCCTTTATTAATTAATTTTGATTTAATATGTCAGTATTGGGAAAAAAACCTGAGTCTTCAAATAATCCAACTATAAGAACAACAAAATAAAAAAATAAACAAAATCAAAACAACATCAGAATCAAAATAATCAAATCAAAACAACATCAGAATCAAAATAATCAAATCAAAACAACATTAGAATCAAAATAATCAAATCAAAATAACATTAGAATTAAAATATTAAAATCAAAATAACTTCCATAATTAATTTTAATTAAAAATGTCAGTATTGGGGGAAAATCCTAATTCTTGAAATAAAGATTTTAAACCAGACATCACTGCAAATTTCATGAGTTCAGAATGACATCAAGTTCCTTTCTGGCATGTACACCAATGCAATTTTTAAATTTCCTTTGTAAGGAAAAAAAAAAAGAAAGAAAATAATAGAAAAAGAGACATCAAAGTTCTAATCATGTGCAGGGAACTTTTCTGTCAAATGGTTATTGTCGCGTTCGCATAAGATATATGTATTTCCATAAATATATCCTAGCTTCAACTTTTTCCGTCCAGAATAAATTTAAAACGACTGACGTACGCAAAACGATTTAAAGGGGTAAACGGGTAAGTGACTGCTTTTACGTGGGTCGCACTGTGACCAGTTACTTTTGGTAAAGGCGAAAAATATTTCCCAAATGCTTCTTGCCAGTAATGCAATTTTTTTAAGGTTAAGTATATACTTGATCATTACTTTTTTAGTTTTCAGTGCTTCCAAGCTATAGGGATTTTTAGGTAGCTATAGGGATAAGCATGGCGGTCGTTTAAGCACACACACTGGCAAACCTTCATCCGCAAAAGTCGATAAGGAGTTCCCCTTTTCTTACTCTTTTCCTCACTGCTATCTTCAAATTTAGGAAAGTGAAGAAATCGTTAAAAAAAATAAAATAACAAGAATCCCCCTAGTGAATTATAACGACGATATACTGAGCTATAAAACTATTTACTTTCTTCTTATGCGACTTTTTAATGTTCATATCGCCAGTTGCTCTTCTGCCGTTTGATAATAGAAACCAAGTAGGGACTTTTAATAGTCGGGTGCATCGACTTTTATTTGGAGTCTGTATCAATAATACATTTATTTATTTCCACTAAATAATAAAAACGGGACATGGCTTTATTAAAAGGATTTATTTTAGAATATAAATATATAATTTTTATTTATTTTAAATTAATTTTTTCAAATTTAATATATTATTATAATTTTCAGTATAATATAAAGAAAAAAAATATCATAAATTATGTAAGGATAATTTATATATAGCTAATATTATGAAAATATATCATATATATAATAACATCCTCATCAGCGCAATCAAAATAACTTCCATTATTAATTTTAATTTAAAATGCCAGCATTGGGAAAAAGTCCTATCTCTGGAAATAAACAAAAACATCAAAATAACGTCCTTTATTAATTATTATTTAAAATGTCAATATTTGAAAAAACATAACCCTTGAAGTAAAACAACTATAACAACATATAAAATCAAAGTAATCAAATCCAACATCAAGATAACTTCCATTATTATATTTAATTTAAAATGTCAGTATTGTGGAAAAATCATAACTCTAGAAAAAAAGATATTAAACGAGACATCACTACAATTTTCATGAATTCAGAATGCCATAAAAGTTTCTTTCCTGCATGTACACCAATGCACTTTTTAAATTTCCTTGTAGGGGAAAAAACGAATATAATAATAAAAAAAGAGACATCAAAGTTTTAATGTGTGCAGGGAACTTTGCTGTCATAATGGTTATTGTCGCTTTCGCATAAGATATATGTATTTCCATAAATATATCCTTGCTTCAACTTTTCCCGTCCAGAATAAATAGAGAAAACGACTGACGTACGCAAAAACGATTTAAAGGGGGTAAATCAGCAAGTGGCTCCTTTTACGTGGGTGGCACTGTGACCAGTTTATTCTAGTAAGGCGGAAAAAAAAAAACCCCCAAATGCTTCTTGCCTGTAATGCAATTTTTTTTAAGGTTAAATACATACTTGATCATCACATTGCAAATTTATTTTTCAGTGCTACCAAGCTTTAGGAGAATTTTCTCACTTTGCAATATATTTATCGACCTATCTTTTTATCTATCCACTCTGCGTTTCTATCTTTCTTTGGGAATGCTTTGCTTTGCTTTGAATTGCATTTTATTTCCCAGCCTTATTTTTTATATTACTTTTTTGGGGGCTGGCGACGCCTTTTACTGCGATTTTGTGGATACAGAGGCTGAAGACTGGCGGCCGTGTTATGCACACACGCTGGCACCCCTTCATCCTGAAAGTCGATAAGGAGTTCTCCTTTTCTTACTCTTTCCTCACTCCTATCTTCGAATTTAGGAATGGAAAGAAATAGTTAAAAAAAGAAAATAACAAGAATCCCCCTAGTAAATTATAACGACGATATACCGAGCTATAAAAACTATTTACTTTTTTCTTAGGCGTCTTTTTTTAATGTTCCTATCGCCAGTTTCTCCTGTGCTGTTTAATAATAGAAACCAAGTAGGGACTTTTTTAATAGACGGATGCATCTACTTTTATTTGGAGTCTGTATCATCAATACATTTATTTATTTATTTTCTCTAAATTAAAATGATAGTACTGGGGGAAAATCATATCTCTTGAAATAAACGATTTTAAGCAAGACATCACTACAAATTTCATGAGTTAAAAATGGCATCTAGTTCTTTTCCGGCATGTACACCAATGCAATTTTAAAATTTCCTTTGTAGGGGGAAAAAAAGACATCAAAGTTGTAATGCGTGCAGAGAATTTTTTATAATTGTTATTGTCGCATTCGCATAAGATATATGTATTTCCATAAATATATCTTTGATTCAACTTTTCCGTCCAGAATAAATAGAGAAAACGACTGACGTACGTAAAACGATTTAAAGGGGGTAAGCCGACAAGTGGCTCCTTTTACGTGGGTGGCACTGTGGCCAGTTTCTTTCGGTAAAGGGAAAAAATATTTCCCAAATGCTTCTTGCCTGTAATGCAATTTTTTTCTTAAGGTTAAGTACGTACTTGATCATTACTTTGCAAATTTAGCTTTCAGTGTTACCAAGCTTTAGGAGAATTTTCTCACATAAAAGATAGGTCGATAAATATATTGCTATCTATCCACTCTGCTTTTCTATCTTTCTTCGGGTATGCTTTGCTTTGCTTTGCATTGCATTTTATATCCTAGCCCTATTTTTTGAGTCTGGCGACGCCTTTTTCTGCGATTTTGTGGATACAGAGGCTGAAGACTGGCGGCCGTGTTATGCACACACGCTGGCACCCCTTCATCCGCGAAAGTCGATAAGAAGTGCCCCTTTTCTTACTCTTTTTCCTCGCTCCTATCTTCAAATTCAGGAAAGAGAAGAAATAGTTCAAAAAAAGAAAATAACAAGAATTTCCCTAGTGAATTATAACGACGATATACTGAGCTATAAAACTACTTACTTTTTTCTTATGCGACTTTTTTAATGTTCCTATCGCCAGCTTCTCTTCTGCTGTTTGATAATAGAAACCAAGTAGGGACTTTTAATAGACGGATGCCTCAGCTTTTATTTGGAGTCTGTATCAACAATACATTTATTTATTTACTTTAAATAATTAAACGGGACTTGTGTTTATTAACACCTTTTTCTTTTAGAATATAAATATATATTTTTCTTCATTTAAAAATTATTTTTTTAAACCGTAGCTACCTGTCTAACATGATCGTAGAGCGTTGCGGGAGGTATTGTTACTCCCTCGTCCATAGCTAAGGGGTAAATCGGCATGTGGCTTCTTTTGCGTTCCACTGTGACCAGTTTCTTTCGTAAAGGGAAAAAAATATATTTTTCCAAATTCTTCTTGCCTGTAATACAGTATTTTTAGGCTTAAGTACATAATGGATCATTACTTTGCAAATTTAGTTTTTCAGTGCTACCAAGCTTTAGGGAGAACTTTCTCACTTTGCTGTATATTTATCGACTTATCTTTTTATCTATCCACTCTGCATTTCTATCTTTCTTCGGGTATGCTTTGCTTTGCATTTTATTTCCCAGCCCTATTTTTGATACTTTTGGTGCTGGCGACGCCTTTTTTTTCTGCGATTTTGTGGATACAGAGGCTGAAGACTGGCGACCGTGTTATGCACACACGTTGGCACCCTTTCATCCGCAAAGTCGATATGCAGTGCCTCTTTTCTTACTCTTTTCCTCACTCCTATCTTCAAATTTATGAAAAAAAAAAAAAAAACTTTGAAATAGTTAAAAAAAAAACCGAAAATAACAAGAATTTCCCCTAGTGAATTATAACGACGATATACTGAGATATAAAACTATTTACTTTTTTTCTTATGCGACTTTTGTAATGCTCTATCGCCGGTTTCTCTTCTGCTGTCCGATAATAGAAACCAAGTAGGGGACTTTAATAGACGGATGCATCGACTTTTTATTTGGAGTCTGTATCAATAATACATTTATTTACTTCCTATAGATAATAAAAACAGGACTTTATTAAAACGATTTCTTTTAGAATATAAATATATATTTAATCTAACTTAATCTATCATTATCAGTTTTAGTATAGTATATATATATATATATATATATTCTGTATAATAAAAAAAAAAAACTCAAAAAACATTCATAAATTAATTTTAATTTATAATGTCAGTATTAGGGAAAAATCATAACTCTTGAAATAAAACTATAACAAAATTAAAATCAAAATAATCAAATAAAAAAAAAACATCAAAATAACTTCCGTTATGAATTTTAATATAAAATGTCAGTATTATTAAAAATCCTAACAATTGAAATAAAAAATTTTAAACAAGACATCACTACAAATGTCATCAGTTCAGACTGCAATGAAATTTTTTTTCAGGCATGTACACCAGTGTAATTTTTAAATTTCATTTTTAGGGGCAAAAAAACGAAAATAATAAAAAAAAAAAGACATTACTAATTTTAATTCAAAATTCAGTATTGGGAAAAAATACTAAATCTTGAAACAAAACAAACTATAACAACATCAAAATCAAATAATCAAATCAAAATAACATCTAAATGACATTCCATATTAATTCGAATTTAAAATGTCAGTATTGGGAAAAAGTTCTTAACTCTTGAAATAACATCAGAATCAAAATAATCAAGTCAAAACAACATCAGAAACAAAACAATCCAATCAAAATAACTTCCTTTATAAATTTTAATTTAAAAATGTCATTATTAGGGAAAAATTTTAACTCTTGAAATAAAAGCTTTTAAACAAGTCATCACTACAAATTTCATGAGTTCAGAATGCCATCAAGTTCCTTTTCGGCATGTACACCAATGCAATTTTTAAATTTCCTTTGTAGCTCAAAAAAATAGAAAAATAGACATCAAAGTTCTAATGTAAGCTGGAACTTTGCTCTCATAATGGTTATTGTCGCCTTCGCATAAGATATATGTATTTCCATAAATATATCCTTTCTTCAACTTTTCCCGTCCAGAATAAATAGAGAAAACGACTGACGTACGCATTTAAAGGGGGGTAAATCGGCAAGTGGCTCCTTTTACGTGGGTGGCACTGTGACCAGTTTCTTCTTGGTGAAGGCGAAAAAATATTTCCCAAATGCTTCTTGCCTGTAATGTGATTTTTTTAAGATTAAGTATATGCTTGATCATTACTTTGCAAATTTAGTTTTCAGTGCTACCAAGCTTTAGGAATTTTTCTCACTTTGCAATAAATTTATCGACCTATCTTTTTATCTATCCACTCTGCGTTTCTATCTTTCTTTGGGTTTGCTTTTGCATTTTATTTCCCAGCCCTATTTTTTGATAATTTTTGGGGCTGGCGACGCCTTTTTTTTCTGCGATTTTGTGGATACAGAGGCTGAAGACTGGCGGCCGTGTTATGCACACACGCTGGCACCCCTTCATGCGCGAAAGTCGATAAGGAGTGCCCTTTCTTACTCTTTTCCTCACTCCTATCTTCAAATTCAGGAAAGAGAAGAAATAGTTCAAAAAAAGAAAATAACAAGAATTTCCCCTTGTGAATTATAACGACGATATAATAAGCTATAAAACTATTTACTTTCTTCTTATGCGACTTTTGTAATGTTCCTATCGCCAGTTTCTCTTCTGCTGTTTGATAATAGAAACCAAGTAGGGACTTTTACAATAGACGGATGCATCGGCTTTTTATTTGGAGTCTGTATCAATACATTTATTTATTTACTCTAAATAATAAAAACGGAACTTGTGTTTATCAACACGTTTTCTTTTAGAATATAAATCTATACATGTTTTCTCCATTTTAAATTTATTTTTACCAAATTTAATCTATCATGATAATTTTTAGTTTATTATAAAGAAAAAAATCATTCATTATATAATGATAATTTTTATATATCGAATATTAAGATACTATGATATTATACAAAAATCAATATAATAATATTATATATACACTCATGTCCATAAATTAAGGATAATTCAGAATCACACAGAAATTGAACTATAAAATAAAAAATTTCACCTGTAGAATTATCACACACATTTTGAAGAAGAATATGCAAATTACAGGAAAACACCAGCTGGCGCGGATAGTACGTCTCAATGACGAGAGTGTAAGAGAGGGGTATATAAGGACTGGTGGCAAAGAAGTAAAATTGTTCACAAGCGCTTTAAAGGGCTTTCAATGCAATAACCGCATAGTTATGGCACTTTTGCAAATTTGGTAGCATTTGGATGATTTTTTTACGTGGTAGAATTATCGGACGACTGAATGTGGACGTAGCCAGCTGGAAGTATCCGAGGAACTTGGAATCGCCCAGAGTGTCATCTCCAGGCTTTGGCAACGATTCCAAGATGATGGTAATGTGAGTAGATGTTACAGCACAGGTCGCTCCCGAGTTACAACGCCGAATGAGGACCGGTATTTAGCAGATACTGCCAAAAGAAACAGACGGAGCACAGTATCAGACCTGTCTCGTCAGCTCTCTTCAGCTACCGGTACGACAGTTTCTAAAGCAGACCGTGTACAGACGCTTAGAGCACATTGGTCATGAGTGCTGAATTTCTGGTTATGGATGACAACGCCCGTCCTCACCGTGCAATCATTGTAGACGAATGCCTTCAATTGGAGGATAGCACCCGTATGGATTGCTCAGCATACTCGCCGGATTTGAATCAACAGAGCATGTGTGGGATATGCTTAATAGACGAATTGCAGCCCGTCAACCTCCCATCTGTCAACCGGAACTTCGGAGGGCATTGCTTGATGAGTGGTGTAATATTCCCAACATCAGATTGACAATTTGTTACTCAGCATGCCTAGGCGTTGTAAGGCCTGTATTGCATCGTCCGGGAGACATACTCCATATTAACCATCATACTAACCATGTTATACTGTTTTTTGTAAAGAGGTTCTTTTTTGAAATTTGCTCCAGGGAGTAAAAATCGCAATTTTTATTAATTATGTCAAACATATAGCATCTTTTTTTAATGCTCTTCACCTTTTGTTTAATAAATAGACTTTACAAATAAGTCAAATTGGTTTTGCGTCTGTCTCTTTCTTTGCCTGAACTTCATTATCCTTAATTTATGGACATGAGTGTATATATATATATATATTTCAAATGCAAGTGGCAAACACTGAGACATGTCTTTGACAGGCGCTGAGACATGTCTTTGATGTCTTAAAGGGCAGCCAGGTGCTGCACCCAAAATGTGTCATTTAGCACTACCCAGGAAGCGCTTGTAGATAAGGTATGGACGCCTAGTAACAATACCCCCGCAACGCTCTACGATCATGTTAGACCGGTAGCTACGGTTTAAAATGGACTCGACTCGAACCCGAAGCATGGGAACCGAGCGCCAGAGCGCTAGCCACTCGGCCGTCAGGCCCCAGTTTAAAATGTTGGTATTAGAAAAAAATGCTAATTCTTGAAATAAAAACAACTATAACACCACCAAAAACAAAATAATCAAAGCAAAACCACATCAAAATAACTTCCATTATTAATTTTAGTTTAAAATGTCAATATTAGGAAAAACCAGTAACCACTGTAACCAGATTCTTCTTGGTGAAGGCGAAAAAAATATTTCCCAAATGTTTCTTGCCTGTAATGCAATTTTTTTAATGTTAAGTACATACTTTGATCATCACTTTGCAAATTTAGCTTTCAGTGCTACTAAACGTTAGGGAGAATTTTCTCACTTTGCAATATATTTATCGACCTATCTTTTTATCTATCTACCCTGCGTTTCTATCTTTCTTTGGGTATGCTTTGCATTTTATTTCCCAGCCCTATTTTTTGATACTTTTTTTTTGGAGCTGGCGACGCCTTTTTTTCTGCGATTTTGTGGATAGAGAGGCTGAAGACTGGCGGCCGTGTTATGCACACACGCTGGCACCCCTTCATCCGCGAAAGTCGATAAGGAGTGCCCTTTTCTTTTCTCTTTTCCTCATTCCTATCTTCAAATTTAGGAAAGAGAAGAAATAGTTAAAAAAAAAAAAAGGAAAACAACAAGAATTCCCTCTAGTGATTTATAACGACTATATACTGCGCTATAAAACTCTTTACTTTCTTCTTATGCGACTTTTTTTAATGTTCCTATCGCCAGTTTCTCTTCTGCTGTTTGATAATAGAAACCAAGTAGGGACTTTTATTAGACGGATGCATCGACTTTTATTTGGAGTCTGTATCAATAATACATTTATTTATTTCCGCTAAATAATAAAAACGGGACATGGCTTTATTAACACGATTTATTTTAGAATATAAATATATATTTTTCTTTTTATTTTAAATTTATTTTTTCAAATTTAATCTATCATTATAATTTTCAGTATAATATAAAGAAAAAAAAATCATAAATTATGTAATGATAATTTTTATACAGCTAATATTATAAAAATATATTATATATATATAACATCATCATCGGCGCAATAAAAATAACTTCCATTATTAATTTTATTTTAAAATGTCAGTATGAGGAAAAAAATAATTCTTTGCTCTTGAAGTAAAATCTATAACAACGTCAAAAATCAAATTATTTTAATATTATTATATTAATATTTAATATTATTTTAAAATATCACTATTGTGAAATACTCCTAACTTTTTAAGTAAAACAACTATAACAACATAAAAAATCAAAATAATCAAATCAAAACAACATCAGAATCAAAATAATCAAATCAAAACAACAATAAAATAACTTCTATTACAAATTTTAATTTAAAATGTCAGTAAAGTGGGAACATAATAAAAGATTTTAAACAACGCATCACTACAAATTTCATGAGTTCAAAATGCACCATCAAGATTTCTTTCCGGCGTGTACACCAATGCAATTTTTAAATTTCCTTTGTAGGGGACAAAAAATGAAAATAATATAAAAAGTAACATCAAAGTTCTAATGTGTGCATTGAACTTTTCTGTCATAATGGTTATTGTCGCGATCGCATAACATATACGTATTTCCATAAATATATCCTTGCTTCAACTTTTCCCGTCCAGGATAAATAGAGAAAACGACTGACGTACGCAAAAAATTTAAAGGGGGTAAACCGGCAAGTGGCTCCTTTTACGTGGGTGGCACTGTAACCAGTTTCTTCTGGTATGGGAAAAATATTTCCCAAATGCTTCTTGCCTCTAATGCAATTTTTTTAAGGTTAAGTACATACTTGATCATCACTTTGCAAATTTAGTTTTCAGCGCTACCAAGCTTTAGGGAAAGTTTTCTCACTTTGCAATATATTTATCGACCTATCTTTTTATCTATCCACCCTGCGTTTCTATCTTTCTTTGGGTATGCTTTGCATTTTATTTCCCAGCCCTATTTTTTATACTTTTTTGGGGCTGGCGACGCCTTTTTCTGCGATTTTGTGGATACAGAGGCTGAAGACAGGCGGCCGTGTTATGCACACACGTTGGCACCCTTTCATCCGCAAAGTCGATAAGGAGTGCCCCTTTTTCTTACTCTTTTCCTCACTCCTATCTTCAAATTTATGAAAAAAAGAAAATAACAAGAATTTCTCCTAGTGAATTATAACGACGATAACTGAGATAAAAAACTATTTACTTTTTTCTTATGCGACTTTTTGTAATGTTCCTATCGTCAGTTTATCTTCTGCTGTTTGATAATAGAAACCAAGTAGGGACTTTTAATAGACGGATGCATCGACTTTTATTTGGAGTCTGTATCAATAATACATTTATTTAATTCCTATAGATAATAAAAAACAGGACTTTATTAAAAACGATTTCTTTTAGAATATAAATATATATTTTTCTTTATATTAACTTCATTTTTCCTAACTTAATCTATAATTATCATTTTTAGTATAATATATATATATATATATATATATTTTGTATAATCAAAAGAACCTCAAAAACATTCATAAATTAATTTTAATTTATAATGTCAGTATTAGGGAAAAATCATAACTCTTGAAATAAAACTATAACAAAATTAAAATCAAAATAATCAAATAAAAAACAACATCAAAATAACTTCCGTTATTAATTTTAATATAAAATGTCAGTATTATTAAAAATCCTAACAATTGAAATAAAAATTTTAAACAAGACATCTCTACAAATGTCATCAGTTCAGAATGCAATGAATTTTTTTTCCGGCATTTACACCAGTGCAGTTTTTAAATTTCATTTTTAGGGGGAAAAAAACGAAAATAATAATAAAAAAAAGACATTATTAATTTTAATTCAAAATGCAGTATTGGGAAAAAAATACTAAATCTTGAAACAAAACAAACTATAACAACATGAAAATCAAAGAATCAAATCAAAAACAACATCTAAATGACATTCCATATTAATTGGAATTTAAAATGTCAGTATTGGGAAAAAGTTCTTAACTCTTGAAATAACATCAGAATCAAAATAATCAAGTCAAACAACATCAGAAACAAAATAATCCAGTCAAAACAACATCAGAAACAAAATAATCCAATCAAAATAACATCCTTTATTAATTTTAATTTAAAATGTCAGTATTAGGGGAAAAATTTTAACTCTTGAAATAAAAGCTTTTAAACAAGTCATCACTACAAATTTCATGAGTTCAGAATGCCATCAAGTTCCTTTTCGGCATGTACACCATTGAATTTTTAAATTTCCTTTCTAGGGCAAAAACATAGAAAAATAGACATCAAAGTTCTAATGTAAGCAGGAACTTTGCTCTCATAATGGTTATTGTCGCGTTCGCATAAGATATATGTATTTCCATAAATATATCCTTGCTTCAACTTTACCCGTCCAGAATAAATAGAGAAAAACGACTGACGCACGCAAAAACGATTTAAAGGGGTAAAGCGGCAAGTGGCTCCTTTTACGTGGGTAGCACTGTGACCAGTTTCTTTTGGTAAGGCGAAAAATATTTCCCAAATGCTTCTTGCCAGTAAAGCAATTTTTTTTTTAAGGTTAAGTACATACTTGATCATTACTTTGCAAATTTAGTTTTCACTGCTACCAAGCTTTAGGAATTTTTCTCACTTTGCAATATATTTATCGACCTATCTTTTTTATCTATCCACCCTGCGTTTCTATCTTTCTTTGGGTATGCTTTGCATTTTATTTCCCAGCCCTATTTTTTATACTTTTTTTGGGCTGGCGACGCCTTTTTCTGCGATTTTGTGGATAGAGAGGCTGAAGACTGGCGGCCGTGTTATGCACACACGCTGGCACCCCTTCCTCCGCGAAAGTCGATAAGGAGTGCCCTTTTCTTACTCTTTCCCTCACTCCTATCTTCAAATTTAGGAAAGAGAAGAAATGGTTCAAAAAAAGAAAATAACAAGAATCCCTCCTAGTGAATTATAACGACGATATACTGAGCTATAAAACTATTTACTTTCTTCTTATGCGACTTTTGTAATGTTCCTATCGCCAGTTTCTCTTCTGCTGTTTGATAATAGAAACCAAGTAGGGACTTTTAATAAACGGAGGCATCGACTTTTATTTGGAGTCTGTATCAACAATACATTTATTTATTTATTTCCAGTAAATATTAAAAACGGGACTTGACTTTATTAACACGATTTCTTTTTGAATATAAATATATATTTTTCTTTATTTTAAATTTATGTTTTCCTAATATAATCTATCATTATCATTTTTATCATAATATAAAAAAAAAATCATAAATTATATAATGATTATTTTTATATGTCTAATATTATGATAACATGATATTATATATGTATTATCATCATCATTATTATTATTGGTGCAACAGCCCCATGGTGGACGAAGGCCGTCTGCCTGCTGGGCGACTTTCTAGATAAGAGGCATTTTCTTTTTACGAGGTAGGGTTTTAAACAGTACGCCCCTTTTTTTCTTCATGTTCCGATGAGTAGTACTAAAAAAATAAATTTCAACTAATTTTTAATTTAGTCCTACTATACTAAGCATATTAGCATGAATGCCAGGATTTGGTGGTTTCATAATTATAAACTCTCATTATTTTTCAGAGATAAGCAGAAATATAAAAACACGACAAGTTAGATATATTTCAAATAGCAGTACAAAAGTATTGAATAACATGTATATAGCTTCTTCTACAAGACGAATGGTACAAAATAACCACAGAACTGTGTTTATTTCAAGATGATTTTAAACATTTTTTACAGCTAGAGATAATAAAAACAAACGCGGAAATATATCTGAAAATATTTAAATTAATAAAAATTGCAGTTGTCTTGTAATTTGAAGCAAAAGTTTAAATAACTAGTTCTAAAGCTTCGTTAAATTAAAAATGAAATTTATTAGATTCAATTATGAGGGACATAGAAATATTATTTGACACATGAATAGAGAATAAATATCATTTAAACTGATTATTGTATTAGTGCTTTTCATCTCAAGTTTTTGTTGAAATTCTTGGTATATTCACAACTTTTGGTGTAGCTGCATAAAAGAAACCCTTTAAAAGAAGTTTAATTTTATTCCTCTATTGTATTTATTAAACATTCTTTATTCGAATTTTTATCTTCTTTTTCACCTTTTTTCTCTCTTGCTACTAATTAATCAAAAAAAAAAAAATTTTTCTCATAATTAATACTTCTTGAGGAGTCAGGCTTAAGTTGTCCAGAATGTCCAATAAAGATTTTCCGTGAAAATTTGTTACCATTTATAGTTTTTATAAGTACTGCAAATAGAGTTATTTTTTCTATTTATTATCACTTGCTAGTTGATAAAATGAAGTTAAAAGATCGATGTAGACAAGGATTATTTTATAAATTATTTTATCTTAACTTTTTTTTTTTAACTTTGACTTTTCTAGAAAAAAATGGAACATTTTTAAGGTTAATTATTTAACAAAGTATATTTTTTCAAATTGTACAATATTATTATTCCATCACATTAAATTTGAGATAAGCTTTATTCTTAGGCTAATTATGCATTTCATTTATATTTAATCTACTTATTTTAGTAGATGAATACTTTTATTCTAGAAGAATTTTAATTCTTTTAATTCTGGGTTAATGATGCCCTCTGCCAGTTTTTTTTCCTAAGAGAAGGATTTAGTTATAATAGAATGCACCAAATGTGCTTCATAGAATTTTTTTTTTTAAATTGATAAAAAAAAAGATGAAGTAATAGGAAAAAATAAAAAAAAAAAAAAAAATAAAACGTTTGACATAATTTTTAAAATTATTGCTGAAATATTCCTCATAATAATCTTGTGAGTGGCTATTAATTGATAACTTTGTTTTATTTAAGAATAATCAAATAAAGCAGAGTTTGTCTATCTTTATTACTAGGTCAACTAGGAATAGTTTAAGAATCACTAGAAATTGGGAAGCCCGTTTGTATAGTAATGAAGATATAAAATCTAACAAACCTAATTTCACTAAAATATGTTTCATTTCTTTAATTTATGCTCAAAACATAAATAACAGTTTACTATTAGACATCTAATAAAATATAGGAAATGAGATAAAAATATTCACAATTTTTCATGATTACTGAACAAGATTTAGATGAAAACTGCTAAAACGCTTTCACATTTCTGGTTAGATTCATCAGTATTAAATATTAATTCATAAACATATTTATACCTAACCAAAAATATTTTTTTAATCTGTAATATTATACATATAGAGTATGCATGCTTTTTATGTTTATGTCGAAGGAATTTAAACTCGTATATTTAAGCTCTTACAAGCTCGTCTGCAAAATTATCTTTATTTACGATAAATGATGCAATGGTTACATATTATATAGTTTGAAACTGCTTAATTATAATCGTCTATTTTACTTGTCTTTTGTGTATGCTTTATACGATTTAACCATTCTTATTAAAGGAAAAGAAAACACCTCGCAAAAAACCCTTTTTACATTTCATTTTATATTTTTGTCAATTTATTAAGATTTCAGATTCAGTCTTTTATCGTCACTTTTGGCTATTTCTTTGATGAGAAAAGGTGACACACCATCAGATCTATCAAATTATTTTCCAATTATAAAAGTAAGGTTCATTTACATCATTTGCTTAAAGACATACATTTTTGATGGATGCTTAGTTGTTTACGTTAATCATCATCGTTGGCGCAACAGCCCCTACTGGCAGATTTCGAGACGAGAGATATTTTTCTTTTTACGGAGTAGGGTTGTTAGCTCTACGCCCAAAGGTCTTACAGTCATAGCAGATTGGGATCTATGATTAAAAGTGAATTCCGTACCACTACAAACATCCATGGCATCGCCGGACTCGATCCCGAAACTTGTGGCTCCGTGCGCCGAGCTAGTCACTCAGCCATCAGCCTGGAGAATTTGGTTTGTCACTCTACAGTCATTTTTTGCACACTTTAGGCTAATTAGGCCGGTACCTACAGTTTGACATGATTCAAATCTACTAACAAATCATCCATGTCACTGCCAGGTTTCGAACCTGAAACCTGTGGTACAAAAAGGCCAGAACGCTAGCAAATTGACCATCAGGTTGTTTACATTATTTTACGGAAATAATTTAATGAATGACATTTAAATAGAGCAAACCGCTTTCTGCATCAAGGGTATAAATGTAAGATTTATATAAAAATCGAAAATACTATTTTTTTTTTTTGAAGTTTCAGTTAATTTTTGCTGACAAATTGCATTCTTTTAGGCCCTTTGTTTCTTATATGGTAAAAAATTTGAAAATTTTTAATATTTGTCGATATATGATTACAATCATATATTATAAACCTATTACATTTAAGTATCTATAAAGTGTAAGCATTAAAGGTGGTTAGATGTTAATAATGCAGAATATAAATTCTTCTACGTCAGTATATTCTCAGTAATATTTTTATTTTATCTAAGAATTTTATAAAAAAAATGTTCAAATATCGTTCAAATATCCTATTGAATATCATATTGAAGGCTGAAAATCGAACGTTTCAAACTGAAATCCTGATTTTAAAGTTTATTTACAGATTTGAATTGTTAAGAACAAAATTGACGCTTTTTTTATTTCTGAGTTGTTATACTGCTGATTTCTTACTATACGTGCATGTATACATTCTCTGAATGTGTCTAAAAGACTTCTCGGATCGCTATCTACGAGTATAGTGAAGGTTCTCAAGCTGGTAATGAGCTTGAAGACCTCCCGACATACAATCAATAATACAAGTTTTATACCTTTTTAGTTGACTTGCCTGCGGGGTGACGCTTCTGGATTTCGCTAAAACTCTGAAAGACGTTTTTATTGTCAGTCGTTCTATGCTATCAATTTTATAAATTCTATACTCTCTATTGTCAGTTATTCTAGTATACTCTATATTTGTTTTTAATGACAGATGTTTTATACTCTCTGTCGTAGAATTTTATCAAGAACATTTTAAAAAATTTAATCCCCTTTAAAGTTCGAAGTTTTTTTATTATATAATTAAAAATGCTACGTATCGATTTATTTTATAAACGTATTGGCAAAAAATTGATTTCTAGCAAAAAGAAAAAGATGTTTTCTATACAATCGTCTTGAAAATTATTTTTTAAGGTTTTGAGGGAAGGCATTATCGTTGTATGAGAATTAAATGCATATTTTTATCAATATATTTCATAAACCGTAATAACAGCAAGATTATTTTTAAGCTAAGTGATGAAAAAATGTAATATGAATGAGAATGTTTATGACTGTCATGATAATCTGTGAAATAATTAAATCTATTGTAATTATCTTTTAGATGCCAGTTTTATATTAATTTTGGAACAAAAATTTATTTTGCAAGAGAAACTATTTTCTAATATATATACATTTTCTACTTATGAATAAAAGATAAGATTTAGAAATTAACTTTTTCAGAGACGATTTTTTTTTTATAATGAGGAAAAAATGACCTAATTTTTTGTTTTATTGCGATTTATTCTTTTTATATTGATAGGAATTCAAACAGCAGAACACGGGAGTAACAATAAAAATGCACAAAAATATAACGTCTATATTTGTGACCACTGAGCATTAATATTAAGTGATTTATTTATAAGTGAAATGATTTCTACATTCCGGGCATAAATTATTTATCGTTATTCCTGGCATTAATTATTAAAATTATATATATTTAATACATCTAGTATTCTTATCAAATATTAACGATTTTTTTCAGTTAATCCAACAACATTGACAGTCAAAATACTACTTTTTTTTTCATATTTTATCATATTACTACTTACCTTCTTTTTCGAACTACTACTCTATTTTCATATTTCTAAGTGTACACCTTAAATATCCTTATTAGTGCAACCAAACCATAAGATTTTTCTTATTGAGATAGTCTGTATTGGTTAATTTATTATCAAATTTTTGTTCTTTTTATGAAGGATAGTAATTATAATTATATACAAACTAGATGTCCTCATATATTGTCAAGGATTTAAACAGGGTAAATATTAAAAGTTTCATAAAGAAAGCAAATAACTTGGGATATTAATTTTTCTTTGTTTGTCCATTCGAAAAATCATTGTTGATAAAAATCACCCTTCATAATCAAAACCAAAACTTAGAAATACAAATCTTGATAACAAAATCAGAAGAAAATAATTTAAAATACTATCTGAAAATAATAACCAGTGACAAAAATTCAAATTTTCTGAATCAATTTCAGTATTGTATTCAAAGATTTTGAGTAATTGAAAAATTCCAAAACTTTTTTTTTGGGAACTACTGAAATTATTTTTAGGAAATTATCTCAGATTTGTTATAATGGATTAAAAAGAGTTATTTTCATTACATTTCTCTCTCGAACTCTTTCTAGAAAAATTTCATTATATTTTTTAAAATACTTAAACATTTTCTCTTAAGTTTCTTGAGATAATTGCCAACTGGGAAGAAAGGGATATTATCGCTCCATGTATTGACATTCTGTGCGCAATAAGGCGGCTCCCCATAACAATTAATCAGTTCTTTGTCAGCAGTTAAGGCACAATTTTTGAATGTATCAGTACAAATGACACAGCACCTAATATAATGAAAGGAATGGTATGTATTTGTTTAATAACTTCTCCAGTAACTTTAGCGCTTTGGCCTTTGGTACCACAGGCTTCAGGCTCGATTCCTAGCAGTGTTATGGATGTTTGTTAGTGGTTTGGAATCCACGTTAAACTGTAGGTTCCGGTCTAAGCCCAAAGTGTGCACAAAATGACCTAGAGCGATAAACAACCCCCTCAAAAAAAAAAAAAATCTCCACTAATTCTTGAATTCATTTTCGTTGTAAAAGCACGATGGTAAACAAACATGCGTAAAGGTTTGGTTTTAGGTTGGACGACCTTAATACGGATAAAAATCAAATAACTCTAGTTCGTCTAAAAACTGAATGGTTAATAAAATAATATGGTCGCATAAATTAAAAATAAAATAATTTTTGTAAGAAAATAATTATCTATAAAAAAAATAAATTAAAAATTAATTTGAAGATTGTCCGAAAATTGACCAAATGTTCTAAAATTAAAAAATATTTTTTTAATACTTTTTTTTGTTAAACAACCAATTGTTTAATTATATAGTGGTTAAATGCAACCGTTTGATTTATTACGTTATCTTTAATTTGTTTAAATTTTCCACCTCACTATGTTATAGTATCAAATTCAAGAAGTACAAGTGGGTAATTCTAAATGATTTATATATAGTAAGTTTTAAACAATATTTTCTTTTTTGTTTATTTCAGATATACCTTAAAAATTTCAATTTTCAGTAGAGAAAATGCAAACAGAAAAAGCAGAATAAAATAATCAAATTTTGAAAAATACTAAAATCACAATCAATCAACAAACAATCAGGAATAAAATATTTCAGTGTGATACAATAAATGATGTGATAAGTGTATATGTATTTATGTTAGTCACATAGATCGTAGATTGAGCCAGTTAATAAAGCCACCATGATGCAGTTAAAACAGCACAAAATAATCATTCGCTATAAAAAAAAAAAGAGTATTTCCTTACAACCTTATTGTTTACTGAAAACATTTTAAAAAAAGCAAATGCAAAACGGGATTATTCTTTAAAAATATATATACATTTTATACCTTTTACAGATTTATTTCTGAAAATAAATATTTTAACATTAAAAAACAATTCAGACAGTTATAAAAAAGCAATATTCACAAAAATGACCATTTGTTGTAAAATACTAATACTTAGAAATAATTCAGATATTATCTTTTTAAGAATCATCACTGGTTCAAAAGAGTATAAAAGAGAAAAGGGGCTGGAGAATATTATTTACTAAGCTTTATTTTAATTTCAATTTTTATTAGTTTTTATAAAAGTACGTTTGTCTATGATTTTACAAAAAAGTTAAATGCATTGAAAAATAATATTCTGTAGGATATGAAGGAATTAGTGCTAGTGCAAATGTAATAAGCAAAATTACTTGTTGTACAAACAATAATTTTTTGGGGACATTAGCTGTACAAATATAAAATAATAAAACACCCTTTTAAAAGATTATAAATAAAAAAATGCATTTAAAATTTTCTAATGATATAAAATCCATTAAAAATAACAGATTAAGCTGTGTGTGTATGTAGTATTTACAGGCTCCTCTCTATCAAATTATTATGGGTTGTATTCACTTTATTATTAAAAATAAAACTGCTACAATAACACATAAAAAAGTAACTGATTATTTGTTTACTTAAAGGAGAAGCCGAACTGAAAAAAAAAAACCAGAAATGCAAACAAAAAGGCAAAATAAACAGATTAATTTCTTTAAAAATAACAGATTAACAATGGAAATTTTAAAATTGATTCACTATAATATATGCTGCATCTTTAAATAAAGGACAATGTACTAAGAACACAAATATTTATTAAGCAACAAAGTAACAGTAAATATAGTAAATCCATCTACACTCTCACTTCATTATATAGTGTACAAAAGAATAATTAAACAAATGAAATCCCTATGAAGCATGCCAAGAAAAATGTCAGTAGTTTATTTATATATTTCTACTTTATATTTAATTTATGGTATTTTATATAGGGGTCATTCTACCAAAAGTTTGCATTTTCAGACAGAAAATTACCTATAATTAAGATTTATTTTTCAAGACAGTTGTTATTGTGCTTAGAAACTTACTACTTTTTGCAAGTTAATATCAACAATGTTCCAAAGACATTTTATTTATTTTCCTCAGAAATGGCATTTTCTAGTAACATCATTTACTGAAGTGAGAACAGTGCCACGGAGAAGAGCGTTTGTGCTCTAGTTAGTTTGTCATAGTTAACTGTATATAAATGTTATAGTTAGTTTACGCCATAGTTAATTTGTATATCTATAGAAGGCTATAGTTAGTTTGCATAGAATAAAAGATCTAAAGACAGATATTCTGTTAGAAATATAACTAAGGAGCAAATCTAATTAATATTGCTCAAGGAATTTATTAAATTATTATTTGCATTTAATCATTTTCTTCTTATACACAAATATTAAGTTCAATAATATGTTGAACCGATTTGATAATATATTTTAAGTATATAAGTTGAAAAAATATGAGTAAACTTTTGGCACAAAAACTTTCATTTAAAAATCTTACCTCTGTGATTTGTGTGAGTTATTGAAGTGAAGAGCAAGCTCTAAATTTCAGCCTAAACATTAATATTGCACAAAAAAAAATTATTATTATTGTTTTAATTAATACCTGAACATGTAATTGATTAAGTAATAAATAAGCACTTATTTCATTGCTGCTTTTATTCACCTTTAATTAGCAGTTACGCAGGTGAGGATCTGCTAACTTCGAGAACAAAAACCTTATACCTGAACATAAAAACCAACTTTTCACTTCTGATATCATTACAATACTACACAGAGGTTATTTTTAGCATCATGAAACGAAGCTAATTTTTGAAATTCCAGGTTTTAATTTTTATAGAGTGAAAACACAAAGTGAGCGGTCTTGCTGATTTTGTAACGTCGCAACAATTTTTATAAAATTGATAATGTAGTGAAATTTTTTTTTATCGGTAATTATTTTATTTATTTCAGTTCGATCTATATAATTAGAAATTTTTAGAGCATAATATTATTCAGCAACAGATTTAAATCAGTTTGAAATCATGTTTATGGAACTAGGAATTTGTATTATTTACGTTATCATTTCACTTTTATGCAAAATATTATCTTTCCACTGTCAGTATTGATTCCTTTATTCAATATGTTATGACTTTTTTTTTAAATATTGTTGCTCATTTTAATATCAAATGATTCTTTTGTTGCAAATATTGATATACTACAAAATATAACCCACATGGCCTTTGATGAGGTATGCCTATTCACGGTATATTTATATTATACATTGGGTTGAAAATCATATGGCGAAGCGTGATGAAGAATGTATTCAATATCTATTATAAAATGGGAATATTAAAATCAGGCTTTATTTTTCAATGACCAGCAATGCCTGATAACATATGTTATCAGGCATTGTTAGTATGTATTTCCAACTTCTACGCATTCCATTATTACTCAAACTTTGTGGTTCACTCAAAAATCTTAGTTAAAAAGGAAAAAGTAATGAATTATTTTATCAAAATTAAATGAAAAGTGCACCAAATTTATAAAGTTCTAACTCTATAATAACACCAAAAAAAAAATACAAAAATCTTTACTAGATACGAATTTCAAAATTAATGTATTATTTATGCATGAATAACAGAGATAACAGTTCTAACTTCTAACAATACAATAACAGTTCTAACTCTATAAAGGTATAACTCTATAACAATATTAAAAAGAAATGTAAAAGGTTTTACTAGATAGGAGTTTCAAAATTCATGCGCTATTTATGCATAAATAACAGATATTAAATATTATATAAGTAATAGATTAAAATTAAATAAGTAATTGACAAATAATCTTCGTAAGTAATTGACATTTCATTCAATAAAGCTATATTTTACTGTAAAAACGTAATCTGAATTTTAAATCATAGCAACAATTCAAGCATTCATATTTTATTGTAAAAAGAAAATCAAAGAAAAAGCAGCATGGAATAAAATTCCTGCAAGATCGAAAAAAAAAGAAATAGAGAGAAAAGAATCTTCCAATAACCTCCACAGCCAACAATAATAATGTGGAATCGAACTTCATATTCATCTATAATTTATCGTTGAGATGTAAGAGATAGATCGGCATTATTTTTTACGCGGCCTTTTCTTTTCGCTCCATCAGTCAAATCTACGAGAGTGTTCAGATAAAAGTTGACTGTGATCAACTTAAAAACAATGACGCTGAATCTCGAGAGTTGATTATTGTTTAATGTTACGAGATTGTTTTTTTATTTATTTCTTCGGAACCTTTGAACATTTTTGAACTCGAGATACTTATGGGGATCAAACAATCTCCCTCTAATATTTGGAATGCCGTCGTCTGGTTTTGGGATCAAGAAAAGCAATTAAGAAATTGGTTTCAAGACGATGTTTTTTTTTTTTTTTTTTTTTTTTTTTTGATTTAATTTTACTTGATTGTTTTGAAGATTTATTTTCTAGTTGAAGAATTTTTGCACGAAAAGTTTCCTACTTGGATGTACTGTGGTGTTGAATTTTTTTCGTGTTAGAACGTGTAAGATGTACCACTTGCTGATGAATGTAAATGCACTCATTTTGTAAAAACGCTGTTTATTTGTGTTTTAATAGCAAATAAATCAGAATTTCTGTAATAAATTCTTTTTATTTTCTTAATTGAAGGGAATTATTTTTACTGTTCTTTTACAAAAAGTTAATTTGTTTGGAAACTCTTTTATAAGTCGGTTTATTTTCATTTAAATTAATAAATTACTTAATCTTTATGTTCACATAAGGTACCTTTTTACTCAAAGTTCATGATGTTTTATTAAAAATTCTTAAGAATATTCTTTTAATGGAATTTGGGGATAAAGTATCTTCTACGGGTGAATTAAAAGATTAAATTTTAAATATATCTATAAATTGAAACTAATTTAATTTAAACTGATTTAATTGTACTTGATTGTTTTGAAGAGTTATTTTCTAGTTGAAGAATATTTGCACGAAAAGTTCCCTACTTGATTGTTCTGTGGTGCTGATTTTTTTGGTGTTAAATCACAATTAGGTAAGATGTACCACTTGCTGATGAATGTAAATGCACTCATTTTTGTAAAAACGCTGTTTATTTGTGTTTTAATAGTAAATGAAGCAGAATTTCTGTAATAAATTCTTTTTATTTTCTTAATAGAAGGGAATTATTTTTAAGGTTCTTTTACAAAAAGTTAATTTGTTTTGAAATTCTTTTATAAGTCGGTTGATTTTCATTTTAAATTAATAAGTTACTTAATCTTTATGATCACATAAGATACCTTTTTATTCAAAGTTCATGATGTTTTATTAAAAACTCATAAGAATATTCTGTGCAAAGAATTTTGGGGCAATGTATTTTGTATGGGTGAATTTAAAGATTAAATTTTAAACACATTTATATATAGAAACTTATTTGGAATTAAGTCAGTTAATTAAATATTTTTAGGTCACGATAGAATGCCCATTAAAGAATATCAAAATTAAGTGTCTATTAATTTAACATAAACGATTTAATTTAAAATTAGTTTTTATTGTCCTTTTTCGATAAAATCACGTGTTAAAGATGATCTGTTTTCAAAGTGATTAGACAAAGTGGGGACATTTATTTTGTATGGATGAATTTAAAGATTATTTTCTATTTATAAATGTATTTAAAATTTAATGTGGAATTAAGTCAGTCAATTTAATATTTTGTAGGTCGCGATTGAATACCTATTAAAGAGTATTAGAAATTAAATATTTATTAACTTAACAAAAATGAATTAATTTAAAATTAGTTTTTATATTAATTTTTTGATAAAATTATGTGTTAAAGATGATCTATTTTCAAAGTGATAAAATTTGTAAGTTATTTTTCGAATCATTATCCAATGTAGAAAAAAATCCGAAAAGGCTCATTTAACAGCGAAAAGACTAGAAAATGTTGAAGTAAGTAAAAAAAATATCGAGTAATTGAATAAATTGTAGCAACAGTATTGTTAAAATGGTTAACAATTAAAGGTACAAGGAAAATAAATTATCTTGAAGTTACACATTGTAACTTCATTTTAATTAATTGAGTTAGTAATGTATGCAAATTATTGGGCGTAAAACGGAGCTATTATGGACTTCTATGAACTGCGAAAAGTGTATAATTAACTTATTGCTAATTTGAGAAACATCTAGAGACATGGTTTTCTTATTGAAAATAGATTAAATAAATAAATACTGTATTGTTCCGTTTTTTCAAGGCTGATGCCTAATAACGCTTGTTGCGGAACGTATGATGCACTATTTTTGTGTTCAGGTACTTCCGACTAATTAAGTTCTCATGTAAAATAGGCTAAAATATCTAATTAAATTTAGTAAACATGATATGATGACGTTTGAGATTTTTTTTTATATAGTTACTTTAGGGTATGTGTACAAATGAAAAGTTTATCATTTCCCTGGATGCTACTTGAAAACTATTTCTTTCATAAATCTGTCTTACAGATTAAACCTGTTTATTTAATCTTACTACTGTGCCCAAAAAGTAAGACCAATTATTTTTTTCAAAAACTCTTTATTTATTCTTCCAAATTTATTTCATCGCCTTCAAAGTAATCCCCTCCGGACACAATGCCCTTATGCCAACCAATCTTGCACTTATGCCCTTTCCAATCCTCAATGCATGCTAAAAAGGCATCGATATTGGGATGACTTTCAAAGCTCTCGGCGATTCTCGTTGAATCTCTTCAATCGACTCAAAACGGTGTCCCCGGAGTGGTTTTTTGAGTTTAGGGAATGGGCAGAAGTCGCACTGTGTAAATACAGTGGTTGTGAAACGATATGAGTTTCATTTTTGGCGAAAATGTCACGAAGAATATCAATCATTCCCAAAATGGAATTGACCGATCCTTTTGAAATTCCAACATCACCAGCAAAGTCTCTAATTGTAAATCGATGGTTTGCAAGCACCAAATCTTTAATTTTTTGGACGTGAGCTTCGTCGGTTGAGGTTGATGGTCGGCCAGAGGGCTTTTCGTCTTCAATGCGTTCTTTGCCTTCTTTAAACTGTTTATACCACTTGTAAACATTTCTTTCCGATATGGGAATGCTCACCGAATGCCTTCTGCAACATTCTATACGTTTCCGCAAACAAAATTGAATGCAAGTTCTTTGCTCAATTAATTCAGACATTTCAAAAATCGCCGGAATCAGTTTTAGCGTCTCACAAAGCCAAGCGTAACTCAAACACTAATGAATATTTTGAATTGAAATTCCATAACCCCCGGGAATTTTAAATTGAAAATTGATTTTACTTTTTGGACACAGTAGTAATCTTGGTTGTTTAATCTTACATTATGAAATCTATACTGATTGTAATCACTAACGAAAATAAGTGCAAATAATTTTAACCCAATTTATTTATTATATTTTATTTTGTCTTCTACTAAGAGTTATGTTTACCAATAAGTACGAGTTATGAAAACCATTTCCTACATACGTTATTTATTTGATGTATTAATGTATTAATGACTACACATTCTTTTTTTTTTTTTTATCAGACTACATAATACAAAATAAAGAAAGATACATAGTATGCAAGTAATTTCTTATTCAGTATTTTGACATATGGTAATGATTATTAATGGTATGATCAAAATCTTATCTCCCTTTTTTACATGGTTCGGGTTAAGAATAAATAACCCTTCATATGATCAACGGATTACATAATCCCGTCTTGGGAACGATAAATAAAAGTAAAGACCTTGGTGAATGACATGCAGTAAGGAATGGTGTGGTGTGGTATATGGCCAGAAAATATGGTCTGATATGACTATCAGACTGCATCTAAATTCAATCGATCTAGAGTGGTCAATATACATTTACGACATGTATAAAAGAAAATGTTGTATAACTCAAAAGATATTATTAAAGTTTTTTTTTTATTAATTTTAGTATTTTATACTAAAAAGATTAATGATTATATACCTATAAATTTTAATACCATCCAAAAATTTGAAAAGAAATTTTCTATTTTTATAAATTCAGTTTTTAGAGAATTGAAGTATTTTTATGTTTTATGATCATCTCTATGTATAGAATATAGCAAATTTATACATTTTATAATTAAATTGTAAAAATATTTATGCAAAAAGAAAAAAATCAAATATTAGAGAAAGTTTGAAATTTTATACGCAATATATAATTGTTTTTTTATCGAAAATCATGATAAATTTCTATTTATGTGAAAAATTCTAGTATCAAATTTTGACGTTAGAAATGAATAATGCAGTAAGATGTGCATATTTTATATATTATTTTCGAAAGTAAATTTATAATGATGATACTTATATCTTATTCCTATTGCATATCACATGACAATAAAATATTAAAAACTTAGAAGTAGCATGGGTACTTTTTCACTCCTTTTTTCATTCCTTTTTTAAAGATAGAAAAAAGATATGGATTTCCTTTCTTAAAATAAAATTGAATTGAATTTTATATTCGAACATTTGAAATAGTTTCATTCACATACCTGAAAGAAGAATACTTAGATAGTCATCTTGGTATATAGCGTTTTCAAAACACTATATGATTTTAACCAGTTTTAATAGTTACAATTCATAGATACATTAGTACGGTACTTTAATTTGATCCTTTGCTTTTAATAATTATCAGTAATAATTTGATTTCAAAACTGGTATAAAATGTTTGTTGAGTTGATTTGGGGCTACTGTTTAAAAGTATTTGTATTGCAGTGCTATTTTTATTTAAATGAAAACCTTCTAGGTTATGTTTACTAAAACAAAGCGATAAGGTAATTTAATTACGTTTAATTTTAAATTGTTCTACTTGTTATGATTTTTAAGAGTAATTAAACATATTTTATCCAAAGTTATAAACTGAAATTGAAATAGAAGAAAATTTATAAAGAATATATTGTATTGTAAATTGTAAAGCAGATTGTATTATTTCTAGTGTACAAAAAAATCAAGGAATGCATAACTATAGTTTGGAATAGAGGACTAAATGCTTGCAATTATTTTACGGGCTATAAGTAAAATTTTAATTATAAGCATTTATTCTAATGTATTCGATATGGAAATGATTTGTGTTAAAGCATTACCATCATGCATCTGTGCCGGATTAACAAAAATATAACAGTCATTTAAAGAAAAGACTTAAAAATATTATAAAGACTTTCAAATAAATCCAAAATTGACAAAGTTTACTTCTTTTCAGAATAATAGAAAGCTTGTAAAGATAAAGGAGTTGAAGATTGTCATTTGCTGCGAAATACTTACTAACGTATGGAGACAAGGTGTTACATACCATGCTTGCCGTCTCGTGTCATTTCATCTGACACATTAGGGTAATTGATGGAGGCATAGTCTGTATTTCTTTTACTTAATTCATAATTATTACTTTTTAAATGACAACATAACCAATTTTGAAGCAATTTTTAACACTATATATTTTAGCAATATTGTTAGAGATATTGTTAAAAGAAAAGTATAATTCTTAGAAAAGTTTCTTACAGGGAATTTTATTTTTTATTTGATTTGCTTTATTAATCTTTGTATCTCTTATTCCGTTTTTTGTAATTCTAACCTTTTATAGCAAATTTTAATTATTCTCTACCCGAATATGGTATCACAACACCATAAGAATGTCATTATATATATATATCATTACAATTGCTCATTATCATTTATATAATTATGATTATATTATATATATATCATTATATATACTGCAATTACGTTGTTTTCAAATAACATGCACTATGACCTGTGATATTCCCCTAAAAACGGATATACTACAAGGGGGGCAGTGCTACAATCAAATCATAAAAGTTTAGACACTATTTGAATACAATGCATTTTTTAATTAACTGTAAATATCGTTTAATTTTTTTTTTTTCCAAATCAGATGTTATCCGTGAATTAATTATTTGTAAATTATTATTTTCTCTGGCTTTTAAATACATCAGGCCTATTTACTTTAAATTCTTATAAATGATATTTTGCAAAGCAAACTATATCTAAATAAAAGCACATTTGTATAAAAATACTAAACAATCTATTGATGGCTTATACTTTATTATCTATCATCCTCTAGGTATTACAATTCCTATTTTGATTCGAAGAAAGACAACAAATCCTTTTAACTCGGCTTTCGTCAGTTACCACAATAAACAAAAATAATTCCCCATTGTAAATGATTGGAAAGGTACATTGATTATAAGGTTAGACATGTCGCTAGCAGCTGAATTCAATCTCGTCATGGTTAAGCAACGGTGAGATTGGATGTCGTTCTCCAGACAAAAGGATTCGTTTTTTTGTTCGGCCTTGTTTCATCTTCAGCCGATGTAATGCAGCAGAAAGAAAATTCAAGAAGGAAAACAATTGAATAAAAGACACTCGCACAGAAAAATTGTCCAATTGAATTTTAGTTTGCGGATGCAAATGCAGTATGCCGTCAAATCTTGAACAAAGATTACATAGCGTTTGTGGAGTTGTGTGCTCCTCGCTTCTGTTTAAAAAGCATGAAAGTCGAGGAAAAAGTAATAAAATTGTTATCATCATAGTGGATCAAAGCTATATAAGGTAAAGAGAGTATAACCAATGGGCTTAGAAAATTTAATCTTGTTATATATTTGCGAATTTCAATAACAATGTTTGCCGTTTCACTCATAAGAATAGGGATTATTATGCTGTTTTAAATCTCCTCATAAATTGCATTTATTAAATCTTTTGATAACACAACTAAAGAGCTTCTTAAAAATATTTTATGAATTTCACTGCAGTTGAGAAAAATGGTTATTAGGTGTTCAATACTTAGTACATATTCAAACATTAAATCCATCATATAAAACATTATTGCAAAAGCAATCTTTCTATTCCTTACAAAAGTTGAAAAGTCTAAGTATTTAATTTTAAACACTTTTTGATAACTTTTAGCGTATCAGTATAATGATGTAATGAAATTAATACGGAAAATTGGCTTTAAATCAATCTTAAATGCCATATTTTCATTAAAATTAAAAACATTCAGTTAAACGGTAGTGAATTTTCTACTCACAAATGTTTTAATTGTGTGTCAGTAATACACTTAATTAAACTTATCTTAATTATTATTATTTGATTATAGAATTTAATAAGGTATTTTAATTAATATTTTATTATTTCTTTCAGGTTAAATACATGAATAAAGGTCTGTGATCTATGATCACAGTCTAAAACGTTTTTCCACTCAAAAATGTTTCACAAGCATTTTGTTGAAAAATCATATTCAAAATTACAATTGTATTATTTAATCAATGCAATAATTTTCAAACGAATTTTTTTTTGATTGTTTAACTTATCGTCTTATTTTTGCCGATTTCTAAACAGACAGGTACTTTTTTTTAAGCATTAAAATAAAGTAGAGAAAATGGGAAGGATCATATTTTTATTAATAGTTAATATTCCTTATAGTTTTCGAATGCATTAAATTAATACAAAGATTAATGAATTAATTCTAATACATTAAAATTTTGTAAAAATAATTTTAAAATTTTAACAAGAAATATAATGATTTTGTTGAGAGATTTTTAATTCTTATTAATTATTCTACATTTCAACACAAGAACAATTGTATATTTATAAAAATATAAAAACATAAAAAATACTTAATAATAATTTTTTTACTTTTTTTCGTAAAATTACCATACTTTCTAAGTAAGTTTCTTTTTTTTAATCCCCTAATGTATCTCATACAATGTTAATACTCTTTCCTTTTATGAATAGGAAATAGGGATTTTAATTCATAATACTAACTGAAAATTAAAAATTATGATTAAATACATATAACAAGCTACAAATGATTTAAAGACTTTATTGCTTTCTATTATTTACTGAAAATAATTTATCTTATTTTCCATTCTCTAACTGAAAACAGAATTGTATCAAAATTTATTTTCCTGATTCTAAAACAGTTTGCAAAATCACTGGTAAAAAGGAGACAGATTTAAAAAAATGTGTCTTGTTCAAAGAAGTTCCCACCTAAAAAAGAACATCGTTTGAAAGACTTAAGAACATAATGCTTGTGTCCACTGTACAAGATATTTTTTTCTACTTTTTTTAGCCCTTTGAAACATTATAAAGCACTCTAAAAAAAAAGCTCTTCTTCTATCATCCAAAAAGTAATAGTATTTGCTATAAAAGAAATAACCTCCTGACATCCAACTGATCACTGACATACGTGCTAAAGCTGTTGGAAATGAGAACTATCCGTCTTCTTGTCGTTAAACTGTTGCTGGCAGTTTCCCTCCGATCAAAATCAGGACTAGCCATCAATTTTGCTGCCTATCTCTTGTAGTTCAGTGTGTCTTTTTACACACCATAAATTATTACAAGAAGCTCATTGGTTAGTTTTCAGGAAACAGTTTTTGAAAGCATCCCTTCAGGCCTGATACCTTTTATTTTCTTCATTTTGTTTCTTTCCTAGTCCTCCATCTTTCCATATTTCAAAATCAACTATCCTCGCGAGCCCTAGGGCAGGACATCCAGACGACAGCAACTTGCTTCTCGGAATTGAGGACGAAAGTCTGGACGCTCTTATTTTTCCTACCTCGAGTTGGCGACAGAGAATCAAAATCTATTAGGTTTTTATATCTCGTTGTTTTATTTATATGGAGATATGAGTGTTTTAAATAATATCAGCATTAGAGCTTTTTTATTTTATTTGTCTTAAGAGTATATGAGCATTAATGCAAAAATTAAATAATGAAATGTTAACATTTTAGCACTGTAGATTATATTTATAATAATATAGAGCAGGTTACTTAAAGTTTTTAGTTAAGAATATAGTAGCATGAGTATTAAAAAAAAAAATTCTTAAAAATTCGGAGGGGCAATACTGTTAAAATCTTGTTTACACAGTAGCAGAGACTTATTTTTCACTGTCTACATGACATTATTGCTCACACGTCTTACTGATGTCTTATTGCTCACAGTCTACCTGACATTACTGCTCACACGTCTTGCTGACGTCTTATTGCTCACAGTCTACCTGACATTATTGCTCACAGTCCATATAAAAATCGTCAGTTTAGTAACATCAGATAATTGCTTTACAATTTCTGCCATAATCATATATTGCGAGGTGAGGTGATATATTTTTCTTCCAAAAGGGCATAATGCTACAGAAACCCATATTGAATTTCACGCCAATTATATCTTTCAAATAATTAGTAAAGAAAAGAAAAGATAATGGTACAGCTGCCTTACTATCCAGACGATTTAAAAAATAAGATCGGAACTGTTTGATCAGTGTGTTACAACGCCAATAATGTACGTTAAAGTCTGGCTTGTGTATAATGTTTTGCCGACAATTAAATGTTTTGATTTGGTTTGTCGCCCTACGATCATTTTTTGCACACTTTAGGCTAATTAGATCGGGATCTACAGTTTAAAGTGGATTCCGAACCACTAACAAACATCCGTTCCACCGCCAGGATTCGACCCTGAAGACTGTCGTACCAGTCAAATGATTTAATCATCAGTTTTAGATTGAAAGAATTCTTTAAAAACTCTATTTTCTTTGATTTTCCAGCATGTTTATTCATGGAAAATCATCAAGCTTATTATAAATAATAGAGATTTACTACGTGATAAATTTTCTGTTTTTAACAAACTTTATCTAAAAATTCAAAGAAAAAAAAAAAAAATAATGTGTACTTTTAATTATTCAAGCAGATGTTTATGTATTAATTTAATAATAATGAACAAAATGAAAACTAAATATTTTGCCATTTTTAATTTACTTGTTAAGAAGAAAATACTACTATACAATTCCTAAGCAAAAATCAGTTTATTTTTGATCCACACAATCTCAGTTTTTTTTTTAGAAGTTAAAATATTTACAGTAATTGAATGAAATCAAAAACAAAAAACATGCATTTTAGATACTTTAAACATAACTGTTAGTAAAAAACATTCAATAGAAATTCAAACGTCCAAAATATTTTTTTCCTTCATTCAATTTGCAAATACTTACGCAAGGAGAATAAATCTTTAAACAATATCCCAAATAAATCCCGAAGAAATAACAACAACTGTCTAGACTCAATCTAGACCAACAAAAACTCTATAAAACTATCAGAATTAGACCTCAGCTATAACTATTTTCGAGGAAGGAAGATAACTAATCTTACAACAAAAATAAAACTTAAAACTACCGAAAAAAGTTGTCAAATTTTAGTTCAATCTCGTGGATTTAATTTAGAAGTATGATATTCTACTCCCTATAATAGAGAAAAATGATATCTTTTGGGAGGATTTAAAAGAAAATAAAGATTAAAAATATTTACTCACCTTTAACATTTGAGCAGATTAATTAATTTTCAAAATTTAAAAACTGATGCACACTATAACTTCGCAACAGAATTTTTAATTTTAGGTATGAAAATTTTATTTAAAAAAATTTAACATAAATGATACAGAATAATAAAAATTGCCAACGTGTTTTTAACAGCATGCTTACATATAAAAATCGATTCATCCCAAAGTGTCCTAACATCTTCATCTTGCCTAATTTTTTAAAATTACTAAATTAAATAGCAAGTTAGTTAGAAGATTAAGAAAATTTATTATCCAAGTTAAATAATTTTTTTCATACTTCTCACAGAAGAGAATTTTTATCAGTGAATTTACCGCGATTCAGGATAACAGATCAGGATTATAAGGATCAGTTAAAAATCGCATCATCTAAATTAAATGCAATCTTTAAAGAATAAAAGCTGCTCATAATAAGCAATAAAAATATTTTTTACTTCAAATGAAATGAAAAAGGTTCAGTAGTAATAAATAACTGAAAAACTAGAATGGGAATTTTAGTATTTATTAAGTTTTCATTTAACAGTTGTTTCTCAAATGGTAAATGTAAATATTTAATAATAGAGTTTAATTTGCTTTTTTATAACTTTTATTTACTTGGTTACGAAACATTTTACCTATATTCTTCTAAAAACATAAATATAGTCCAGATTGATGCTATTTGTATTACTGAACTTTATTGTGCATTTCATTCTTGACTATATTTAAATAGGCGTGGAGGAACAATAAAAGCTTAAACACAAAATAAAATACATAAATTAAATAAACTAACTCTTCGATTAAATTTGACAGTCGATCACTCAGAGTTTTAATCTATTAATTTGGACAGCTAACTGGCTCGTCACTTTCAATATAAGCCTATAATAAATTCAAACTCGGTTAAGTATGCATGAAGTTGACAACACAATATATATTGCAGGCAACACGATGCGCGTGTCATCTAGATCCACTTCACACAATACTGAAACATATCGTGCATCAAAGGCCCATCCAAGACCCTTACTAATAGACAAATCATTGGACGAGCGTGAAATGCTGTATTAAATTAGGTGCTCCCTGCATTCTGAACGTAACACACCACGCTTAAATGAACGTAAGTCCACCACACACAGTTATTAAAACTTCCTTGTGAAACTCTCAATTAATCAAGAAACACCTCTTGTTCCCCAACAAACGTCTAATTAGACCTATGCGGGCTGGCTCCATACACGCATCCATATAGGAGAGAAGTCGGGCGAAGATAATATAATTATAGCCACAAGCCACGATGTCAGTCAGTGGGAAGATCATAGGTTGGATGCGTGCGTTTCAGTTGAAATGGTTAAATATTCAGTTTGCACAGGGACAGTCGGATAATTTGTGTCACATTTGCGTGTTAATCCAACAATCTGAGGGAGTCCGGACTTGCGTACAAACCTATTGCATGCTTGTATGCTCTTTGGTGAATCACGTAGACTCACGCGTATGATGGGAGGGATTGTTTGTTGATTTCAGTGCAGGAACTCTTTAGACCAAACAGGTTAAGTCAGGCCATCTTACTTGTTCTCTGTACGCCTTTCGAGACTACTTAATATTTATGACCATCCTACATTGGGCTGGAATGAAGGGGATGTTCAAATAAATAGTTGCATTTCTAAAAGTGGATAACATGGTATTTGAGGTGGAAGGGGAGTTTTGGGATTTTAAAAGGTGAAAGTTTTGGGAAAGCTTTCAAGAAAAGGATTTATGGTTGTGAACGGAGTTTCTGAATTTCATCTTTTCACTAAAAATAGATTTCAGAATGGGTTGAGACATTACGCATATGAATTCCTTTTTTGCGTGTTTGTTTATTTCGTTCTTTTTAGAATGATGAGTTCCGTTTTGTTGAATTTATTTGAAATAAATATTTTCAATGTTATGAAATATTTCGCCACTATAAATTTTAAATGTATTATTTTTTTCAACGTAAATTTTTTTATGCAACAAAACACATAAATTTTGAACTTAAAAATTAAATTCTAAGTTGAATTCATTCTTTAAAATATTTTCAATTTTATACATAAAAAATGTAATCAAAATAAAACTAAAAAAATCTAAAAGTATCCAAAGTATCCTATTTTTTTTTACCATGATATTAATTACACTTGATCCATGGAATAATTAAATTATGCAATTAACAGATAATGTAGAGTTGAAAAGTATCAATGGAGAGGAAAAAAAAGGATACACTTTAACCATAAAATAAGAATTAGTTAAATAGTTAAACTTTATGTAGTTAATAAATACACCTAACACTATTTTCTAAGTCCAGAAATTACTAATATATGATAACTCATCCAATTAGCAAATTGAAAGAAACTTTTGCGCATATTGATAATTTACCACTATTAGCTTTGTAAAAAGTTTTGTTAGATTGTATTAAGCTTTGTTTGTAATTTATAAAACAGAATAAAATATTATTATAATTAATGTATGTTTTTAAAATTCACTTAAAGAAGTATGAATTTTAACACATTTGAATTACCCCAAATTTGTATTACATAATAAAAGTAGTCATGAAAATTATTAATTTAAAATAAGCAAATTGTCATCCCTAAATTTAAATTCGAAAACCATTTAATAATCCATTTTAAATTTTGTTTTGTGTCCATAAAGAAGGTTTTATTATCTTTCACATTCTATTTAAAATCCAAATTATTCAAATCCCATGTTATTCAATCAATTTGTCATGTATATGTATTTCTAGGTAATCTATCTCTTTTTTGGTATCTGAACAATACAAACATTGATACTGGACAAAGTTATTCGATTGCAACTAATTAAGTCATTGTACCCATTCAAAGGACACTGAATTCCCAGAGAAGAAGAAATGAAATAATCGTGTAACATTTCCGTATTTATTGTCATGTTTGAGTTGTTTCAATCATATTCTACATAATTATTATCTTATTTTGGAGATATTTAAGCGCACTACCACTTACGCATAATTAAGCAATACTATCCCATTCACCATGGCCATACATGTACACCACTTCTGCTAGACTCGCTAGAAGATAACAACCACACTTGAATTCATTGTATGAGATAGCAATGTTTGCACAAGTGCTGTAGGATAATTTATGTCACATTCGCTCATTAAACTGTCTGGTTAGTCCTAAGAGATTAACATGCTTTTCCATGGTTACTTGGTGTTTGGTAAATCGCTAATTAATCCCTTGATGTTAAAGTGGCACAAAACACTAGTTTAGACATCACATTTATAAAGACATCATGAACTGTAGTACCTGTTACCCCTGCTTTAATATGTTTGTCTATATTTACCCATTTTGCATTTCATATCGTTTCAACGGCGTGTGGTTTTAAAATTTAATCAGCCAGTTAAGTAAACCGCAAGAATTTCAATTAAGCATCTTATTTTGACGCTCAAAATGTTAGCAAAATATTTGCCAAACGAAGGTTTCTCTAATGTTTCTAAGATTATTTGGGTATATAGTATGAATATACTGGGACATGAAAATCATATCTTCCTATTAAGGATAAATTTCATAATTTTATAAAATATTTGCAATTGACATTTTATTGTTATGTTTTAAGTCATTTTACTTTAGGATTTATTTTAAAATGGAAATTTAGAACGATAATTTTTATTAAGCGAAATACAAGTAATTGGGCATCGAAAAGCTAAAGTTTAATTGATGAATGCCGCGTGTATTTAAATAATACTATTCATTTTATTATTATGGGGCTGTAAAATATTTTTTTTCAACCAAGCAGAGAGAGCAATCAATTTAACTTTAATAATAACGTGCTTGTAAAATAATTTGGAATATATAATTAAATTTCAAGTATTTTGTGTTATATAATACAATTTTAAATTTGATAACTCTTAAACAACAATACAACAGATTTGTTAGACATTGGTATATTGATTCTCGAATGCAATGTTAAATAATATTTACAATAAACTGAATTATTTCAAACAATTTTGTAAATTTTATAATGAAGCTTTACTTTGAATAGTTATTATTTTATTTTTTAAATAAGGGAGTGGAGCGGACTTTCAAATTTTAGTATGCACAAGTTCATCAAAAGGATTTTTCTACTTAAAACTTTTATTACTTGTACATTTGTATACTACTTGTACATAAAATTTTTTTTAACCATAAACGTGCCTTTTAATAAGATAAATTAATTAGGTCGATGTATACAATCGCTACACCGGTTCTGCTATAATGGAACAATTGTTGAAAATATGTTATTATATCATTTAAATTTTCCTTGTTTAATTTCGCCTTTTAATTCTCAGTGGGCTGAGATTAAAATTAGGGATAGAATAAAATTATACAGATTTAATAAAATGAAATGATGTGTAAGTTTTATTTATGCTATTTAAACTAAATACCAGTTACAACAAACATTTATATAAATAAATTCTTGAACTATTTTATACCTTAAAAACAATACCATTGCGGTGAAAATAGAAAATGCCAATATAAGTAGACTTCCACTCCATTTATAAAGAAAATTTTATTTTAATATTTTCTTTAAAATTCAAAAAAAGTTTATGTAACAAGAAATTTTTAGATGACAAGGTTATAGTTTTCGATCAAAACTTCTATTCCCATAACAAAATTTAAAATGTTATAGAAGAAAAAAAAGCCGAATAGAATGATGAATAGAAATAGCTGTTGTTCTGGGATGTGGAAATAAAATTCTGGGAAAAAAACCATTTGTTTACATAAGATATTATCGCCAAATAATACATTTCCTTGAGAATTATTTTTTTTTTCTCATATGAGTGTTTGACATTCTCATCCTTTTTCCAAAAAACAGCCTCTTTTAATAATAATTGATTCTCTAAAATTCTTATTTTAAACTGAAACTTGTATTGTTACTTTTAAGCGATGATTTATGGCATTATTTACTGTATATTGAAGAAAACGAATGAATTTAGTATTAGTTCTGATATTAAAATCTCGCCAATTAACAATATTTCGCGATAATTTATAATAACTCAAAAT
Source organism: Caerostris extrusa (assembly GCA_021605095.1). Taxonomy (NCBI): domain Eukaryota; kingdom Metazoa; phylum Arthropoda; class Arachnida; order Araneae; family Araneidae; genus Caerostris; species Caerostris extrusa. Next base: position 22,889 of record BPLR01014848.1, on the reverse strand, counting down.
CTAATTTATGTGAGATTTTTAAAAATAGAGTACTTAAATAAATAGATAGTATCTTTAAAGTATTAAAACTTTTAAAAAAAACTAATATCTTCCTTTTGAATAATTAAATACAATTTTCTTTTTTATTTCTGAATTAAAAATACTAGGCTTACAGATTCATTAGGACTATACTTTTCATGTATTTATTTAAGGTATTATTAAGGATATTACTTGTGGAAGGATTTGAAAGACTACAAACTCAGTTTTGTAATATATTATATAAAAAATTTGTTAGATAATTTTTATAAATAAAAGTAAAGTATTAGAATAATATAGCTACACGAGATGACTAAAGAGAGAAATAAGCCGCAATTAATTATTTTTAGAGTTACAGTAATTTAATTAGTCAAAGAATATTTAATTTTGTGCTATTTAGTTAAGTGGATTGATTTATTAAACTTCATGGTATTAAAATATAAATCTACATATAAAATAAAAAATATAGAAATCTATTGTGTATTTTTCACTCAGCAATAATTGAAGAGATACGATAAGTATGCATATAATTAAAAATTATTCAAGTATACGGAAATCTTTTATTAATTATATTATTAAATGTAATAAAAATGCATTAATTGTATAGAATTTTGATGCAGAATCTAAATATAACAATTAAATACTTCATTTTCCATTTTTGATTGTGATATCAATGACTAAATTTAATAAGTCTTATAAAAATCAGTTAAATCGTAATCATATTAAATTATAATCGTAATCAAATGTAAAATAAATTGTTCTGAACATAATCAAAGTAAACTATATGCCAAATGAGATCTCCTTACTTGTATTCATTAATTAATGTAGGAATTTATTCAAAAACATTTAAATGGGTTAATGTATTCCTTTTAAAATATTTCTTAACTACAACAATTGAAAAGTACAGTTTTAAAAAGCAGGGTGATTATAAAAAAAAAAAAATTCTAGAACAAACGAGTCCCTAGCTATTGTACCATTCACAGAAACTGAATGAAATCTTATTTTAAGGTATTTTGAGATATTCTGCTCAAATATGATGAAAATAACAGTTACGGTTAAATCGTGTCACTGGAACAGCTATTTTACTTTTAACTGTTATTTTTCATATGAATTTTGCTCAAATTACTTTAAATCAAAATTTCATATAATTTGAATGGCATGGTGGTAGCTAGGGACTCATATAAAGATGAAGTGTTTTTTTATAATCCTCCTGCATAATATCTAAATAGGCTAAGAAATGCATTAATGTTAAATTAGGGAAAAGTTATTCAGAAGAGCATTTTTAAGTGAAGATTCTTAGTTGGCCTAGCGAATTTAATTTGAACTTAAAAATAAATTTTCTGAATGTTAAATGTTCTAAACTTCTGTTATACTCTGTAGAAACAGAGAGATGGATAATTATTCCAATTTTTTTTTTTCCTTACATTTGCGACTTGTTTATCAAATATTATGTAATAATTCTCTACTTCATAGTGACATTTTTCCAACTCTAGTAAATATATTTAATTAATACCAACAACTTTTTTACTAATTAATATCAAACTGTTCTTTATATGGGTGCTATATATCATTACCCTTACCATCATACTATATCATTATCCTTGTTTTTATCTTTTGGACAATCTAGAAAATTCGCTAACGATTATTCTGATCTAGAATTTATTTAGTTGCGATCTCTTGAAATTCACTAATCTATTTTATTAATTAACGTATCTTAAACAGTAAAATTTGATACCTTCAAAAATACAGCGAATTTTTGTACATGGACTAAATTGCTTTTATTCGAGGTGAAATTCAGCATTAAGCGTAATGAATTTAAAGAGGTCATAAAGATAAAAAAAAATAAAAAATAAAGATGTTAAATTAAAGTTAAATAAAATGGAAGCGCCATTTTTAAATAAAAGATTTTATTATAGTTTAGTTACACATGTACTAGGAAATGAAATTTATATCGATCAAGAAGTGAAATTACTTCTGAAAAGTTTTATTCTCAGTTTAATAAAGATGTCCTAAAAAGTTATTTCACATGTAATTTGACATTCGAAGAAAGAAATTTGACAAGTTGGATTTATTTTGTTCTTGGTTTTGCATTGATCAATACTATTGTTATTTCGAATAGTTTTTCTGTAAAACTTATTAATCTTTACTATGACTAGTTTAAAACTTATTAATCTTTACTATGACTAGTTTAAAACTTATTAATCTTTACTATGACTAGTTTAAAACTTATTAATCCTTACTATGACTAGTTTAAAACTTATTAATCCTTACTATGACTAGTTTAAAACTTATATTCCTTATCGGAATAGTTTTGAATTGTTTATCTACTTAATTCTTTAAATTATCTATAACAATAAAATTGTGCATCATTTCATTTTCTAAAAACTAACCCTTTTCTAACATGACATAGTTAATATAAATCGATTCCTATTTTAAACTTGTTTAACTTTGAAATTTATTAACCAGTTCTTTATCTTGATGCCGGTTCTGTTAATTATTGAGATAAATATTTTTTGGAAATGAATAAACTACAGCTATGCTATTTCTTATCTTGTGCGAATTAAGAATATAACATGCCTATAAAGTCACAACTCGTATTGATTTAAGTTAATTTTTTTTACATCACCTTAAAATTATTAAAATATTATAGAATCATATTTATATTCAATTTTAAACAAAAACTCTGTATTTTATTTATTAAAAAGCCTAATAAATGAATTTAAATTATAAAAATTAATAAAATATAAAAAAAAAATCAATGTGAAATGCGAATTTGGGAAGTATATTCATGGCTTAGAATTATAAGAAATTAAATATTCTTTGCTGCTTTTTCATTTAGTGTTTCTCTCAAAATTCTTCGCTAAATTAAAAATTATATAGAAAAATTAATTTGTAAAGTAATATTTCATGTATACCCTGATTTTAACATTTACTGTTAAATGTTAAAGTAATAGATTAAGTATGCTATATCTAAATACAAAAATTAGACTAATGGATTGTAATTTATTCTATTCCCTCAGGATAAAGAAACTTATTTGATGCATGATAAATTTTAATTTATATTTCAGAAATAAAATTATAAATACGAAGAATCCTTATTTAGTTGCAAAAGAATATTTCATACTTTTCTTGCGTTAAATATATGCTACAGTTACTTAATAGTACTCCATTAAATATTATTACAAATAAGTTATGTGAAAATGCTATAATATTCCTTGGAAAAAATTATTCTCAACCGTTACTAATTAGTAATACAACTTCGTTAATTATAAATATACATACTTTTTATGCAAATAAAGATTTTATTTAATTGCAGTACATCAAACAGTATTAATTTTGCATTTGCTTAATCTACTATTGCTTGTAAAAATAAATGTATCTGTACCAAATGAAACTTTTTCATTTTCATTTAATATATGAAAATTATTATATGATAAACTGAAACAATATTTATATTATAACTAACCATATATTTGCATGTTTTTTAAGTCTTGTGGATTCTTAAAGTTTTATTCCTACATTCTGTAGCGAAGTAATTACTTAATTTTTTTTCTGAAAATGTAATTTTTGATAAAATTTTTTTTTATCTCTAAATTAAACTTCGTTCTCTAACAAATAATTTTTCAGAAAGTATGATTAACATCTTCAATTTTAAAATAAGATTGATCAGAAAATTTTTTTTTTTTTTTCATTTTTGTTATAATCTGAATTTCTAATAAGTTTATCGTGAACTAAAAGTTTAATTGGTATAATGTTTTTAATTTTAAATCAAACAGAATACGACAAAAGAACATTACTTTTGATAATTATTTATTTTTGAAGAATTTTAGAATCATTGCGAACTCGCAAAAATTGGCAGAACATTCTTTTATTTGTGAGACCTAACTGATTCTGCTATCCTCATAATTTATGGAAATAAATAAAAAATTTTAAACAACCTTTATTACTTTTGAAAAATATATTAAATATAGTGGATATAGTAATATTAGAAATAAACGAAAAGTTTGTGTATAATCAAATTTAAAAATTTTAGTGAAATATTGAAGTAATGTTTAGTGAATACTTTTCGCATTTACAATTTTTTTTTATACATAAAATTTTAACAGTAGCATAAAAATACAACATAAATAACACCGTATTTTCTCAATTTTGCTTTGTTGACGAAATGTATTTACAGTTCCTTAACTACTCAATGCATTCCAAAATTGTGATATTCAGCTCAGAACCTTTTATCAAGTTCCACAAAGAGCTCTCACTAACCCATTAAAGGAACAGAGGAAATTTCTGAGCAAAGTCCTGGCCGGAACGTTATCGAATTTAGCCACCATATTAGTCGAGCGGCTAGAGATCTCTCCTAAATTGATTTACACCTTTCTAGTAGGAAATACACGTTCACAAGCTTCGGTAATTTTCCTAAACAATCTCCTAGTAATTGCACAACTTCAAAGTGTTCCCTCATTAATGCTGCAAATAGGCATAGAGGTGACTAAAACCAAACCTTAGTCCTCATTAAGAACATGCCAATACTAAGACTGGCGATGTTTACAATTAAGGGAACGCTTAAGTCTGCAAGGATCCCATTGATAGCAAAAATTATCCTGGTGTTGAGTGATAGAGGCCCTATCATCAGTAGTGAGTCTATCTTAGACGTTCATCTTGTCGATCGTTACGTTTTGAATGAAATATGAGCCTTCCGAATCGAGACTGCCGTCATTTATAATGCATTAGATAATGTTCGCAGTAAAGCTGTCATATGCCAGAACCGGCATTGTTATTGGAATAGCGGGGAAGTTTAAACTCGCTATTATAGACTTCGTGACCTGCTAGCGTTGGGAGCTGGATGGTATCCCATTGAATATCATCAACAATGCGAAGCGCCTTGATGCAGTTTCCCTCTGCTGGTAATGTTTTAAACATTTCACTAAGGTGATGCGATCCGTTAAATGTAATCATTTGTATCTGTTACGGGTGAACCTGTAGATCTACAAATGGTATCATTACGTGTGGGATCCAAGTGACCGTGCTATTCGGAATCACGAGCGGAAATTATTCCAAAGGCGTTTGATGGCTTCACTAAACGCAAGAGAAATCCGCCCATGTGATTAAAAATATTTGTATTGAGAATTTAATGGAAAAGGAACATAATGCGAATAAACCACAATATTGGTACTGTTAAATCCTTTTCAGAATGTGTGAATTAATTTTTCAGTGAAATTTAATTGTATTGATCTATGTAACATTGAGCCTTGTCTTTTCAGTTAAGCTAGAAATAAACTACAATGCTTTTAATTTGTTTTAAAATCTAAAAATATAATTTTGTATGCATCTTCAAAATTTTGCTTAATTGTAAAATACTACAGAATGTCCATTGGTTGTATTAAATATACATGCTTAAAATTGAATTTTACAAATAGGTCTTTTGTAAGTATCTCCATGTAGTATTTCCCCAACTCCCCATATTAAAATGCTAAATATATATAAAAGTCAAAACACTATTGATCAATAACGACAGAATTTGCAATATGGTATGAAAACAATATCCAAATAATAAGCGAGACGAATATTCTAAAGTTTAATATTTCAGTATCTTATACAATTGAGATATATTAAACATAAGTAATTGACTAAGTAATCAAAATGTCAATATACTATTCAAAACATAGTAAATTTAACTAAAAGCTCATATTTTAATTCCAAAAAAATTTAGTGCAATCATAGATTTGTGTTTCTGTGTTATTTTCGTTATCGTATGAAACTCACAAAACAATAAGCAGAAATGATTACCATAAACGATGGGGATTATGTTTAAATATAAATCCGGGATTCTGTGAAAGAAATGGCAACACAACGGGGCATAGATTAGCGTAGACGTACCGCTGTGCTGGAGAAAGTTAGGGAATATAACCAAAGGGAGGTCCGTCCGGCCTATTAAGTGAAATGAACACAGTCTATAATTTCCAGTTTTCAGGCCATGTATCAGGCGTCAGTAACGCAAGTCCTTAAAGGTCTTTTGTATATTCCCAGAAACATCTTAAACTGGTCATCGCAGCTTAATTAGAAACAAGATTCATCGTGGCAACAATTTTTGTACAAATTAGTGAGATTCCAGGTCTTATGAATCTCACACCACTGCAAATACGCTTGTCGATGTACATGTAAGGAGCAATCTGTACAATAAGATCAGATTTCTGTCTTGAGGTCACTACTGTCCCTGTTAGAAGTCGTATTTTTATAATGATGAATCAGGTGATGCTAGAGTAGCTATGGCGATCTCTTTGCCCTCGTGTTTCTCTAAGTCGACCACTTTCGTCTTGATGCTGTGCGTCATTATTCAATCATTCTTGCCAACATTGTCAAATGGAGGCTTTCCTTCGATACAAATGTTGAGTAAATCATCGATTTGATCACTCTGCTTCCTTTAACACAATTACACATCTTCCCTTAAACGAATTTAGAGCACAGAAATAAATTTAATTTTTTGTGCTTCGTGTTTATATATTTTGAAGGCATTTTAAAATAGTTTTGTTTAATTAATTTAACATAGGAGGATGGCGACGACTCTTTTATTGGAATTTGAGTTGCATGTTATCCGATAGTCAGAAGAAAATTTCAAGATTTTTTTTTTCCTTGTGTAGACTATATGAAAGAGGACACTAACAAAATATTGTATTATTACGTAAAAATCTATCAGAATAAAGAAAATTCGCTCTGGTCATTTTGTGATAAAGATAATGAATTTAAAGTTGCATAATGAATTTTTCTGATAAATCGATAAGTAAAACGATGGATTTAATTAAATTTAACATATGAAATGCCTTTGATTATTGATATGGAATATAAACCCCTAATGTGAGAAGTGAAATTGAATTCAAAATAAAAGTTAATTAACCTCTACAAGGTAATTAAATAACTATTTAAATGTAACCAATCTAGTATTTTAATATTTCATGATAATAGTTACTAGTTTAATAAACGAATCTATGTAAAATATTCTATTGAATTTCTTCCATTGTTTTATGTCACATAAAAAAGGCTTTGAATATTTCATGATAGCCTTTACATGTGAAATGGTAACTTAAACTGGAAAAATGGGAAATAGAGAATAAAAATACACATCTTGTTACTGGGCATCGCAGCATTCCTTATTCCCATCAATCTCTTGTAATCGATCGAGATTGGTATCAATTGGTGTGTCAAGAAAGCTTAAAGTCTTAGAAGACTGGAATGGTTAGGGAAGCGAGCATTTCAACCTTCTTGTCAATTTCTCTTTTTTCTCGATGACACTTTTTGGTCTCGATTGAAAAGATTTCCCAAGGAGTATAGATGCAGTCAAAAATGCGAGACATGTTTCATTTTTTTATTTCGACGGATGATTTTTGACTATGGCTAACCATCAGGAAGCTTGAATATTGATAATTCTGAAAACATTCGCTTTAAAAATATATTACTTATTATTGGCAGTAAATTTGAAATGTTATATTCATAAACTTTAAAATTTGCTAGAATAAATAAATATAAATTTGTAAGCATCTATTGCATTTCTCTAAGAGAAATAAGTAATAATAAACTGTTAGTTTTCATATTTAGTAGAGCATCATAAAAAAAACAGTAATTTCCAAATTATAGTAATTTCAATTTTCAATTTACTAATTTAAGCAATTTCTTCTTTACGTAATACATTCATTTCAAAGTTCATTCATGTTATTTCATAAAAATGAAACAAATAACTATTATTTAAGTTCAATTAAAGTAGCAGGAATTAAATCTATGTTAATATACAATATATTTTTTTTTATTTCTATTATCTAAATGAGAAATTAAAAGATACTGTAAAGCAGAGCTGGATAGTCAGACCGCAAGTGGATCAACATGCAATTTAAATTACCAATTTCAATACATAAATGTGTAATTTTATGTAACATTTTTATTTTATTACATAGAAGCAAAGTAGAAAGTAGAAAACGTAGTTTGATAAGTCCATGTTTAAAACTTTTTTTCACTTGCCTGAAGATTAAAAAAATAAAATTTTTTTTTTGCAGCATTATTTTGGTTTATTTGTTATGATGGATGTCTTATATTAAACATTTTAACAATACATTTAGGAAAACTTAGTAATATTTTGTTTGCGGCAGAAGAGTTTGTTTTTTTTAAATTCAAATACGACTTATGAAAGCTAAAAATTTGGACACTTTTCGTACAAAGCTGTAAGATATAATGCTATAATTACCAATTTACTGTTGAAGTAATTGAAAACATAAAAGTTTCAAAATAAATATTAATGACTTATTTAAATACAGATTTTATTAATTATAACATTTTAACAATTATTCAAATACATCAAAATAATACTCATAACACGATGTATTCATAAGTCTTATCACTATTTGTAAGCTAACTAATGACTGGAAAATGAAGCAATTTCCCTTACTAATACATCTATTATTTCTGGAATTCTTTAATGAGTCTTATAAATAGCAGTATACAAAAATTCGTTTGACATTAATTGGTGAATAATTATATGTTAGATGACTCCAGTAACTAACCCGAATAGCTTCTACTTATATTATACCATAAAATTCTTCCAAATGCCTCAAGACATGCAAAATCCTTAGTGACGTGTTTAATATTATGTTCTTGAAAAATAATTTAACGAAGTAGGAACATTAAAAATTAATAAAAAGTATTGGAATAGCTTTAGTTGATAGACTAAAATTGTTTTTTTTTTTCACACATGGTTTTAAAATACTCGTAAAATAAAACTGTTGCTTCAATTCAGTACAATTATTTAACATAGCATGAATTCCAATATTGAATTATTTTAACTATTCAAACATGCTCAACTTCTATTCAAATGAAGATATTTTTATAATATAGTTTTGCTTCAAATATTTTTATTTGTTTTGCATTTCTGACAATAGGAATATGAATGTTGAGTATTTAAAAGTTGAAATGCGAAGATTAAAAATGTAATAAAATAATTAGTTTTTAAACAATCCAATTGAAAACTTAGTAGTAGAATTTTTGAAACATATTCACTGAACAAGTATTTGTATTTTAATATTTAAAATAATTTTGTCCAAAAATAATAAAGAATTCTTAAAAAAAAAAAAAAGTTTCAATGAGGACAAAAATTTAATACGAACTTATAAAAAAATTCCAAAAGACCTATTAAAAAGAAGATGGAAGTTAATTGGTATTATCTAAAGTAACTGAAAATGTTAGTTCAAGTATAAATTATTCATGCCGTAAGGAAAGTTTAATTATTTTTAGTTTCAGCATTTTTTTACTTTTCAATAAAATAAGTTTAATTGCACCTTTTTCCCTAGAACAAACGTTTGTTAAGTACTGTTTTAAAATTCATTGAAATTAAATTATTTTCGGATGTATCGTGTTTTCTACAACGTATTACTATAATAATCATGAGAAAGAAAATGATAGATAATTATAATGAAATTAACATCTTGAAATGTATTATAAGTAAATGTAATTTTTAAAAAAAAAAACTTAAAATTCAGTACATTAATTTTACGAATATAATAAAATATTTATCAAGCATTTCTTCTGCTTTGTGTTTACAATTAATATACTTGTCATGTCTTCAATTGTCTTGCGTATCCTTTGATTGGTTATTAAAGAAATTCTGAATAAACATTGACAAACATGTTTGTTATTGTTTGAAAAAAAAAAACTGTAGCTTTCAGATGATGGGATTTTTATCAATGGTCATTTACACCAAGAACGACAGACATGCAACTGATACAGTTTTACCCAGTACGTGTAACGACGGGCCTACTACACTGTACTCACATTTTTCCACCATTACGAACATCCCGAAAGATTGCATCATGGGAAGGAAGGAGGGGGATCACATCCTCTTTATCTTCACCTCGACAGAATTGTCCACTTTATAGTTTTATTGTGCTCATCATTGCATAAACACGAAAACTTTTAGTTTGGTCTGAAACCCAACAAATGACGTCAAGTTCTCTGGTTTGGTATGCCGCTCTACGGTCATTTTGTGTACACTTTGGCTAATTATACCGGGACCTACAGTTTAACGTGGGGATTCCGGACCGCTAACAAACATGCCACCTCCAGAATTTGAACCTAAAGCCTGTGGTACCAACGAACTCCCTGAACTCAGTATCCAATTCAATTTGCCAGGTTACGCCCTTGCCACAAAAATTTTTTTTCAATTAGCTAATTAAACACAAAGTATCCTAAAAGAATGTATGATTAGTCATGTTTTTATATTCATAATATTAAGTTTTGAAAATAAATTTATTCCTTGAAATTGAAATTCCTTGAAAGATTTATTCAAATATCGTGGTTAAGAATGTTTCACTATGTATTGTAGATTCATTAAAGCTGAATAACTTACAGAGAATCTGTTTGCTTCGACCCCAATAGACTCCTCTTTGAACAGAAAATTATGTAAGCAGTCCTAACAGGTTTATTTAAGTTACTCATCCGTTTCCTGTCTACATATGCCTTATGATTGCTCAATTGTGTAGTGATTGACTTATTCAATGTGATCTCGTTATTCATATTCGGTCTTTGAATATGGTAACTAATGCCAAATGGAATGACCTCAAAATATATTCATTGATTGATAGGAATCATTTTGAATTTCAAATTACAAAATTGAGGGAAGAGAGTTAAGCCATCGGAGTAGCATGAATACAGTTTTCAGTGCCCAAGTGAAATTTATTAGAAGGATTATATTGATTTAAACAATGTATCTTTTGATATTTATTGAATAGTTTTTAACAAAACATATATGATTTTAATTGTTTGAAATGTTTTAACTGTTTAATGTTTTAATTTTTTTTAAATTTCATTTTAATAATTGATATAATTAGATTTATAAAATGCTTTATTCTTTTTTACAGTCTACAAAAATTAAATATAGCCGATTATAAATAGTCACGTTTAATTGGTTGAATTGACTTTTAAGGAATGCATTTGTGATTTACGAAATAGTAAGATGTATTATGATTTTACATAATTTATAATATGGGTATTGAAAGTGGGAAATATTCTGAAACAATCTACAAAAATGAATACTGAAGCAGAATTATTTATTAAAGTAAGCATATTTCATTATTCGGAAATGAGGGGATACCTAGCAAAAATACTCTTGGTAGGATTTTTTCTAATGAAAATCTTACACAGGAATCAAAATTCCGTACCAAGACGTTAAACTTAATTAATGTTTTTCTCTTGTTTTTATCATACTCCTTACTATTTATGAGTTTGTAATAGTATGCGAATGCCAACCTTATGATAATAATTTTTACGTTAGCCTAACTTAAGGCACGTACTATAAATATGGGACAAAGGAATTTTTATCATACGTTTAAATGACTTTATTTTGGTCTCTACATTTTTGGTGCGTATCCATACAAAATTTTGCTCAATATATTCCTTTCTGTTAACTAGAAATTCTTGAAACACGACGGATATATTATATCAAAGCAAACAAATGCGTGAAATTTTATATTAAATGCGAATAAATCGAAGTTTCTTATTATGCAAGAAATTTAGTTCTGTGCCACACTTGATGCGAATTAAAAATACTCCTTTACACTTCAAGTTTTGCTTAAAAGACAGTCGAGAGACACAAAATAAGCAAATAAAGCGAGAAGAAAAGTCTTTGAAGAGAAAAAAAAAATTGAAGTCCTGAGACGAATTTGGAAAAAAAATCCGTTTTAATAGAAAATTCTCAAAGCATTTGAAAGAATTAAACGAAAAATAAAAATCCATGAAGGCGGCAACTCAATTCCTGCGCCAGGAGCTTCTTTTGGCAAGCACAATAAGCTGACTTCTACAGCTGCGTTACAATGCATCTTCGATAAGACCTTCGATGTGCCTTCTTTACTCCCTTTTTCAAAGCTTCATCATCAAAATTATCATGTGAAATGTTAGTCTTGACATTTATTCAAAAGCCCAACAAAGTGACTTTTTTTCTACCCTCCTCCGTTCCGACGCTTATTGCGAGTTTACTCTGGGGCAGCTTTCTGTTAGTCGAAATTCAGATTTGAATTGCTTTCTTGAACAAACGCTTTTATTCCGCGTCTTCTTCATTTGTTCATTTATTCACCCATTCGTTTCTTTCCCTATCCTCCGGCCAAGCTAGACAGTCTATTAGGAAGTCAATCAGTCCTAACCCTATCCGATGCTCTCTCCTCAACTGACTCTTTTGTTATACAAGCCAGTTAATTGGACGGCAGGAAAGAGGCCCGATGTAAACCACTATATCCCTCCGCCAGTACAAAGGCCCATAAACAGGGGGAACTTAATGGAAGAAATCAAGGAAACAACTTGGGATAAATAGAGTCTTTGTGAAGACATGCTTTTACTTTTCTCGATAAAGCTTTGCCTGCACCAACAATTCACGGTCGCCATCAACAATGGTTTAAGGCTATCGGTACCAGTGTTTGTTATCGAGCGGAATTCTGCAGGTTATAAACGAAACCAATATAGAAGCTGTAAATGAAGGAGGGAGGTATGTACGCCGGTCGGGAGTTTTGATAGCAAAATGGATTAAGTTGGGGTTTACAACACGTGGGGATATTGCTAATGAGGCACCGAGGTTTGTCTATCTTTTGTAGTAATAATTACGACCGGCTTTCCATGGCTTTGCCTAATCGACCAGACGAAAATTATTTTCTTCTGGTTTCCTAATTACTAGAAAGAGGATTTGGGTGATTCCGTGCGGCCATCTTCATATAAAAATGTGCAGTGTTTGGGTCTTGTGAGCATATCTGAAGACCTGAGAATTCTGTTGTGTTAAATTTTTATGCATATTGTTAAATTAATAATAGAGGATGAATTCAAACAAATGAATGTATTTGTTTTATTGCGAATGTTATTATCTAGATAAATAAAAACTTCCTGATATAATTTTAAGGTATGTATCAAATTAATTCAAATTAAAATAATTATTTAAGATCTACTTTATAACACATGAATTACTTTATATATCAGATATAAATATTCGAAAATAAAATATATATGAAAAAAATTTTTTAGTTATTTTTAGCTTAATAAAAAGATCTATTTTAGTTTTATGCATTATTACTAATTAAGAATTTTTTTATTTTTTAAAAATAATGAATAATAAGACAATAAAAGTGATTTTAGTCGATGATTTTTCATATTACTGAAAAATAATTACGATGATTTTTCTCTCAAAATGATTATGCTTTATTGCAATAATGAGTTTTCGGTATTAAATTTACTGCACTAATGTTAATGTTTTTTTCTGTGCATTTATGATAAATTAATGTATAATATAAGCAAACAATGTATTTCAAATAATACATATTTATCAAAGGCTATCAGATAAATATATATTAATACGATGAGAGAATTTAAAGATTTCAAATTTATCAAAAATAACATTAATTCATAAAATATTTGAGTGCAAGTGTGTACTAAAATTAAATTCATCTGAAATTTTATGAAAACTCCTTATCGATTAACTTAATTGATATGATGTCGAATTTAAAAACTTTATTTGGATTTACATAAACTGACGATAAATGTGCTAGCTATTTTGTAAATAAAAAACAATTAATGGTTTAATCTTGAAGATTATTTTTACAGAAGGCAACATGTCAAAATTTAAAATTAAAAAAAAAAAAAAAAAAAAAATTTTTATTAAGGAAAATTAAAAAAAAGAACTAAAAATATGACAAAACCGAAATTGTAGCTGAATATTTAAAATATTTATTAGAATATTCTATATTTTATATTAAATAAATAATTAATACTTGTATATATCTGATATAACTATATTTTTTAATAGGAATGAAAAACAGCAGAGCATTAAAATATCTCTAGAAGAATTTTTTCGCAATCAATAAGGTTAAGTTAAGTCTCTTGATTTGAATAAATGAAGGTCCAAAAAACTGAAGTTATTGAATACGATTACATTTGTTTCTAAAGTAAACATAGAAGACTCTAAGGAAAATTTTTGACTTTCTTATAGGATAAATATAAATTCTATTTCTTATTTATAGATATATCTACATACAATTCAAAAAGTAGATTGAATCTAATTTCCAATTTTTGAAATTAAAATGTTTTCAATATCTTGAATGAGAAGTAGATATTTTACATAATATTTGACTCTAAAATTACAATAACATGGTTTTCAAATTTATTTCAGGGGAATACATTGTCTTCATGAATTCATATACTTGACCTTGACTATTTGGTTTTATCAATATTTAATCATTCCTAATAAAACCATATCAACAATCACGCTTTTCTACTAATGAATTTTTACTTCAGCATCTCGCTACACCTACGTTCAAAAGATGGCTTAATTTTTGGAAGTAGTTTTAATCAAAATATAAAAGCACAAATTCTTTGATAAACTACTGTGTTTTATTTACATAAAGAATATGCAATGACATTTTTATATTGGAATTTTGAATAAAATTAATAAACAGATACAAGATTTGATATCAATTTTCTACTAGGAGGAAAAAAAAAATATCGTGAAAATCTTTAAATGTGAACATAAATTAATTACAGTTCATACGTTTTAAATATTATTATAAAACTTCGACGTACGTTATATAAATTGGATGGCTTCAATAACTAAATTTTAGCTTAAATACAATTTCTTATTAGCTTTTCACATTTATACTGCCTTTTTTATTTTCTAAAATTTTTATTATTCCTTAATTGAATGATTTAACTGAAATGATTATTCACGAAAAATTGCATTTCTTTAAATCAATGCAAATTTATTTAATAGACTTTAGTTTATATTGTTTATTTAGTGAATTTTGAAAAGTTCCATTAATTATAAATCGATATTTGATATGAGAATTCATACTCAAAACAGAATATAAATTATAGCAGATTTTTAAAATAAATATTGCAGCTTTCTTACAAAAAATTAGAATATGATTTTGTAGAATGGAAAAAATGTTATTTCCCCTTGAAAATTCCTCTTAAAAGAGAAAAAAATAATAAAAATATTAGAGTATTTTGGTAAAGTAATAGAAATATAAAAGATGTCAAAATATTAATTTGTTTATAATATTGCTATAAAATCAGATATAATAACATACAAAATGATACACGTGTTAACAAAAACCCACATACTTATCCCAACGGTTAAACTTATTGTCTATATTTTGATGAAAATAAATACTCATTTTCCATTATTTAAAAAGCCATACCGTTTTGTTTAATTTGATAAATATAAGCAGGATTCTTAAATATATTCAATTAAAATATCTTATCAGTATGAGCACAATTTTTTATTCATTTTTATATACATAAATTAAATAAAAGAAGCCATAAAAATAAATTATATTCTTTTATTTAATTTTAATCTTTTCATTTAATAATAGCATTTCAAAATGCTTTTTGTTTAATGTTATATTTATTTCATTTAATATTATATTATATTATATTTACTTAATATCCTATAAAGTATTGTGTTTTCAGAATAATCCAATTTTAAACAATGTTAAAAGTATCATCCAACGGAATAAATTATAAATTTAAATTTTAAATATATTTCATTTTAGTTAAACATTTAATTTAGAATATCCAATAGTATATAATATTTAGATAGATATTTTTTTTTAATTATATTACGTTAAAATTTTATCATATTACGTTATATTTAATTCTATTTAAAAGATTACTGGAAAATGTTTTGAAAATATTATATTACAAATCACAAAGGATATTAAGTATAGTAAGAATAGTTTAGATAATTTTCAATAGAGTTAGTTGAATAACTTTTTACATTTATTATAAGACATCTCTCGTTGGATTTGTCTTTCTATTTAGAAAAAAAAAAAAACGTTGTGCTTTAAAACTATTAAAAATTTAATAAACACATTAAAAAATAATACATGCTTATTTGTTAAACTTACTGCCAAATTATTCGAAGCTGTCTTATATTTTTTATACCTTATTTTTAACATAGAAAGTATGAATTGATTATTTCAGATTTATTGTTATATTAATTTACACGGTATTTTGAAAATTTATATATTATATAAAATCAACTTCTAAAGCCCTCTTTTTTAAGGTAAATTTTGTGAGCTTTTTGTAGTCATATGGAATTTATGTACTGCAGACGTATATTCAGAAGTATTAGTGGTCACAACCGTTTCGAAAGGGAGTGATGTTAATTTACATGTTGTTGTTGTTGTTGTTGTTTCTTATCCCACTTGGTAGACATCTAGAACGCGAATGGACTCATGGTTGAAGGGAAGTGGGGAAGCTTCTGTTGTGATGGAGCATCCGTAGGTAGAAGTTCGACTTGGCTCGTGTGATGCCTACAGTCATATGAGGATTGTGGCACGTGCTTCAAAGTGTATCTTGAACCACCACAAACATCCATGGTGGTCGGAACCTGAAATCAGAAACTTGTGGCACTGAACGCCAGACACTCATTCAGTCCACAATTTACATATGCCTCGCGTTAAGAATCAAAATCTATTTTCTATTATGTTTTTAAGAATATCCTTTATTTGTAAAATAAATTTTGTTTTTAAACAAAATTAGGAAATATATTGAAATAAATCATTTGGAAACGAATATAAATGACCTGAAATATCCATGGCAATATTCCTTGATAATTAATAAATTCTTCGAATAATTTCTATCACTTGTAATACAGTTTGTTGTAACGATAAATAAGAACACTTAATTGTGAATTGATACTAGAAATACTTCATAAATATTTTTTATTCATCATTAGTTTATGTGTTACACTTACTCGACTTTGCTAAAGATTAAACATGTTTACATTCAGAAGTAGTTGTCAATGTATTTCGTTTTTGATATATTGCTTTTATGTTTATGGAATTAGTTACAAATCCCATGTTTTTTTTAGAAAGAAGCAAACTATTTGTTCCCATAGGTTTTTTTTTATAAACTCGTGAAATGGGAATATTTTAATTTTCTCTATAAAGAATGTAAAAGAAAGTACAAAATAATTGATTAAACACTGAGTTACTTATATGGAATACAATTCGCTCTCACTTAAGAAAAATTATTTTTCTGATCTGCGTCATTGTTTTAAACTTGGATCCAAGTAAAGGAATTAAATTCTCAGCAAAATGTCAAATAGTGAAAGGTTTTAAATGGTTCCTTTCTTCTGGAAGGAAAAAAAATGAATATCATCAATAGAAAATTAACTTAAAAATAGAAAAAAATAGTCGAAATGTTTGTTTTTCTTATCTATTCATTATGGGGTATTTATGTAAACTGGAAATAATTACTTCACAAACCAATAAATGAATAGAGAATTATTATTGCTTCTATATCTGGAGAAGAAAACAAGATCTTTATTTGTATATAATGATTTTCTAAACAAAATTTCTAATTATACTTTGGTTCGATTTACTCTCGTTTTTCTCCCATTCATTCTTTTGGGAGCCTCCCCTTTCTCCAGTTTCGCAGTACATGAAAACTCTTGAGAGCTCCTTTCTTTTTCAAGCAGCCATTTGTTGCGAGATTCAGCGATTTATTTTTCCGAGATTTGGCCGTTTATCATTTTCTCCGCTCTAATTGGGTGGCAGTAAATTACACAGCGTCGTGAAGCTTTGATTTTCGAAGTGGGTTTACGAAAGTTTTCTAGAGAAAGGACTGAAATTTATACACATTTTTAATTTTAATATCGGGAAAAATTCAGCAAAAATATTTTAATGTGCTTTTTGCTGATCAATTAATATTTTTGACTAATAGGAAGTATTCGTTTTAATAAAGTAAAGTTTCGAGAAAGGTATGCCTAAAGTAACAAAAAATTAATATCGAAAAGAGTTACCAATCTGTTTAATAATTTTTGTATATATCTGAAATTAATACACATTTTTAATAGGAATTCTTAGGAAAAAATTAAGACAAAATCTTTTAAAAGTGCTTTTGCTGGTGAATTAATATTTTTTTCGATAATAGGAGGCATTTGTGTTTCCTTATTTATTTATTATGGGGTATTTATGTAAACGGGAAATAATTACTTCTGGAAACCAATAAATGAATAGAGAATTATTATTGTTCCTACTAGCTCTGGAGAAGAAACATCTTTATTCGGAAATGTTAGACTGCCTAAAAACAAAATTTCTAATTAAACAATAAATGAATAGAGAATTATTATTGTTCCTACTAGCTCTGGAGAAGAAACATCTTTATTCGGAAATGTTAGACTGCCTAAAACAAAATTTCTAATTAAACAATAAATGAATAGAAGAATTATTATTGTTCCTACTAGCTCTGGAGAAGAAACATCTTTATTCGGAAATGTTAGACTGCCTAAAACAAAATTTCTAATTAAACAATAAATGAATAGAAAATTGTGTACCCTACCAATCTGGAGAAGAAACGGTGATCTTTGTTCGGATATGTTAGATTTCCTAAAACAAAATTTCTAATTAAAATAATAAATGAATAGAAACGAATTATTATTGTTCCTAAAACTAGCTCATGGAACCAACAATCTTTATTCGGAAACTGTTAGACTGCCTAAAACAAAATTTCTAATTAAGCAATAAATGAATAGAGAATTACTATTGCTCCCACATCTGAGACATTTTGAAACAAGATCTTGTTGGATATGTTAGATTTCCTAAAACAAAAATTTCTAATTAAACCAATAAATGAATAGAGAATTATTATTGCTCCAGATCTGAGAAGAAACAGATCTTTGTTCGGATATGATAGATTTCCTAAAAACATAATTTCTAATTAACAGGAAATTAATGAATAGAAAATTATTATTGCTCCCAGATCTGGAGAAGAAACGAGATCTTTGTTCGGATATGTTAGGTTTCAAACATAATTTCTACTACCACTAATGAATAGAATTATTATTGTTCCTAGATCTGGAGAAGAAACGAGATCTTTGTTCCGATATGTTAGATTTAAACGAAATTTCTAATTATACCTTGCACTGTTGCACAGGTTTTCCAACCCATTCATTCTTTTTGGGATTTCCCTTTTCTTTAGTTTCGCACTACATGAGAACTCTTGAGAGCTCCTTTCTTTTTTCAAACAGCCATTTGTTGTGAGATTCAGCAATTTATTTTTTTCCGAGAGATTTGGGCCCGTTTATCATTTTCTCCGGTCTAATTGGGTGGCGAGAGTAAATTACAAGGAGTTGTGAGCTTTGGATTTTCGAGTGGGTTTTATGAAAGTTTTCCCAGAGTGGACTGAAATTTATACAATTTTTTTAATTTTAATGTGGAAAACTAACTAAAATCTTTTAATGTGCTTTTGCAGATCAATTAATATTTCTACCGATAATAGGAGGTATTTTTTTAATAAAAGTAAAGGGTCTGGAAAAGGTATGGCTTAAGTAACAAAAAATAATATGTGTAAAGATAATTTATATGTTTATAATTAAAACGAAATGTTAAATTTCATTAAAAATATACATAAAAATTCATGCACTTAGTATAATTTATTTTAATTTTTATTACCATTTAGCAAATGTTTTAAGAAATATTTTTTTAAATTTTAATAACAGAGAGTACATCAATAAATTTCCTATCATACAAAATTGAACACCTTGTGCATGATCTATAGACGAGTAAGAGCGGTTTGGTTTTTCTTTGAATTTTTGTAAGTTAATAGATAAACTATTTTTCATGTAATAAAATTTATCTGTGTGACGGTAATTTTTAAAAATTAAAAGAAATTTAGTTTTTCGAGTACTAATTTTTATAAAAGTATGTACGTACGTATATTTATTTGCTATTGATTCCTTAACAATATTCAAATAAATTTAACAAAATATTTTGTCAATAATAATTTGTATGAAAATCACTGATTCTATTTATTGAAATACAAATATAATTGTTTATCAGACCAGATTCTTTAAAGAAAAAATAAGTTTTTACTCTAAAAAATTTTTAAAAGTAAGTAACAAGAAAAATAAACTTATAGACCTAACTGACAATGGGCAGTCAGGTACTTACTCAACATAGTACTAAAGGTAACTCAGTTTGAAAACTGATTTTATAAGTACCACAATCTTTATTTCTAGTTGAAAAGAAAAAATAATAAGCTTTCTTGTACCAAAAGCATCTGGGAATAATATTCGGCAAAATGGAATAATTCACCTAACAATGAGGATATAGATACTTTCAAAAATCTTTATCGTACAAATACAAGCAAATCTTTATTGACAAGGGTTAAAAGCTTTGAAATATTTTTAGTTCTAATCATTTACAAAATTGAATCTAACAAGATATTTAAAATTTAAAATTAAAAAAAAAAAAAAAAAAAACCTAATTATATTTTTATAAGTCTTGAACAAGGAGTTAAATACATTATTATCCAAATCAAAATGTCAGAGGTTTTTATTTTCATGAGCGATATAGTTTTTCTTTTTCATAGTTTGGCTTTTGAATGATATTTCATGTTTTATAAATTTAACTTCAATATTGCACTATTTCGTTAAAGTACTATAAATTGATTATAATCTATTCAAAGTTAGCTAAATGAACCTCATAGATTATATATGGTTTGGTTTTGTCGCTCTATCGCATTAGTACATTTTTTTTGAGTTATCAATAGGAAGCCATAGGCATTTTAACTTACTTCAAAAGTTTGAGCACATTAGTTAAAAAAAAGATAGAATTGAGTGGATGAATGTAAGATGCTGAATTGTTGAACATTTCCAATACAAGATATATAGAACAGAGTCAGAGCTATTAGTGATGAGTAACATCTCAGTGGACAACAGCAATACTTGGTAGGTATATGGTGGAATATTTGAACACCCATGAATGGTAATTGATATTTAAATGATGTTTCTAGGAAACATTATTTTCTTAAACATTTTCTTATTTCTTATTGTCATGCAGATTACTGATATTCCTTTAATAGCTCAAATCTCCCTTATATATCTTGTTCAAATGTTCAACAGTTCAGTAACATTTTTATCTTCATCCACCTCGCTCCTAATAAGTAACTCACTGTTAACTCTTAACTTATATAGGTGAACTAACGTCGAGTGTCTAGCTGTCTGGCTCAGTGTCACATGCTTGATCGTCCGACGTGCCGCCGCGGATGTTTGTAGTGGTCCGAATTCGTTATGAGTTGAATGATAAAATTAAAAATGATTCATAGAGGATGCAAACCAAATCATCTAATGCTTCTTATCGACGTTGTTGTTTCAATTTTGACCATTGTCAGCAGGCTGATCTCGAGACACGATATGTTTTTTTAATGGGATAGGGATTGTCACTCTTACACCAAACACTCTACAGTCATATTAGACCTGACCTACTGTTTAAAGCAGATTACCCACAACTCATTTCAAACGATCTGTACACCTCCAGGATCTGAACCAAAAACCCAGCGCCAGAGAATTCCATAATCACACAGCAGTCTGTGGGCAAGTAGCAAACCAAACAAAAGTTACAAAATAAATAAATAAATTGCACAAATTACAAAAAGAGATAATGACTTCACTAAAAAAGAAATAAATCAATTGCTCAAATGACAAATGTAATACATCAGTAAAGCAAAAGTAAATGAATTGCACATATAAAAGTAAACTAATCGTGTTAACTAGCATATCAATTGGATGCAAAATCTATTGCTCGACCTTTAGTACTATTTAGGGAATGCACTATTTGATCGTGAAGATGGGAGCTCAATCTTGGATTAATCGCGAAGTGCCGACAATGATTGATAGTTCAATCATTCTCGTTTGTAGAACAGATTCGTCATGTTGATGCTCACAGTAGGGTACAGGTTGCCAATGGAAACGTACCCTCACTCCTCCGCATGCAAAGAAAGTGAAGTAAATTAAACTTCCAGAATGGTGGTATTAGCTGTGTTGTTTAATTTGTGTTTTGTCAAAAGATTTTCTTCAGAATAAATATATTCTAAGAATTATATACAAAATACAAATATATATGTTCTAATAATTGTATATATTTATAAATTTCATATAATTGTTAGTACATTACTTTATTTTTATGTAAATAATAATTTTAAAAGGTGATGCATATGGATGAGCATCATGTTCTGTCTCAGATACAATGAAACAGCTTCATTCCAGTGGGTAGACTGAGGCTAAAAAGGAATTTTCAGTAATAAATTATTTGTATGTCAGGTGGGGAAAAATTCAGAAACCAGTCAGTCTGAATATCCATACGCTATAAGTGGATCCTAGATCTTGATTCACGGTTATATCGAAGAAGTTTTGAAGAATGAATAGAGAGAGCAAAATAATTAATCAATAGTTTGAAATTGTTTTATTATATACATGAATGATAGGTGTTATATAAAGTGTTTCTCAGTTAAAAGTAAAATTAAATCGCATTCTCTGATTACAGATGTGGCAACAAATTACAGATGCATTACTAGATATTAAAGTATACTATATCATGCATTTGGTTTGATTATAGAGAGTTATTATCCATTCTGCTTTCGTATCTATGTTAGAAAATGTGGCTGATGAAACAACAAGGAATGGATCGACTCTAATAGACTGTGTTGTTTTTATTCTTTGCTGAGAAGTAACATTGGTTGATTGAAATATTTTTTATCATACATCTACGAGGTTCAAATAATTGTCGATGATCAAAAAATCATTAATTAATCTGATTAATTTATCAATTAGTCAATGATAAACGTAATTCTGCTTACAGATGAAGATTGATTTGAATCTAAATATATAAAAATAACTGTAAAATATAACGAATATGGAAGCACAGAAAATATACATATTTCTTGCAGGTTCTTCAAGCACCTCATTTATAAAAACACATGCCCGATATATGGTCCTTCCTGTAAGTATCTTTGGGAAGTTAAACTGCTAATTCAAGTGTGTGTTAGGACTGCAAATTTCAGGAGTGTTTTCTTCCAATTTCTTC